>BJCO01395499.1:1732-11954 GCA_018326465.1 Flaveria floridana | reverse complement strand
AACCAGTGATTTCAAGCTCAACAGAGAGTTGTTTCAGTAGGGTCGAAGATGCGAGATTCAAGATCAAGACCGGTCGATCGATCGAGAAGGTTGAAGAAGACCCCGATTCGGCAGTCGGGAGAGTGGTGGTTGGAATCTATGTGAAGGTTGAAGAAGACCCGTTTGTTTTAGGGTGAACCCAATCCTGACCCATTTATTTTCTAGGGTGAACCCATCCTGACCCGTAGTTTTTATTATTAATTTTAAAATCCGTCTATTTTGACCCCTTAGGAATATAGCTTAGCCCATATCAACCCAATTAGTTATATTTAGTACCCAAATTAACCCAGTTTTATACACTTGGGCCAAGATTGCCAGGCCTAGTTTGGATCATGTTGTTATTGTTTCTCTTGTGATTTCTTTAAAGGACAAACTGTTTGCAAACTTATCATTAATTTTCAATGGAAAACTGTGTTTTGATTAGTTTATTATTATGTTTACGTTTGTTTCTTCAATCATCATTGGGTCAAATTCAATCATCATTGGGTCAAATTCAATCATCAGGGTTAATGTGGATTTTGTTTGACTATCATGTGTTCTCAACTGTTTGTATTTGTGCAGTAACATCCACCCCTCATAGCAGTTAATATTATCCGCACTGTCAATTACAGTTTTTTTCTTTTCTTTTTTTTATATGTTCATAGCGAGCAAAGCTGACAATACTTATACGAGTTGTAACATAATTAATATGAGATTATAACTTTTATCTTGAAACTGTATTTGGCATTTCTCTTATGTTTCAGTGGGCTTATCACTTGACAACGGCTAACATGACTACAAGTTTTTATCGAGATATGGACGTTGTTACAATCTTCTAGATGTAATTTGATCAGTTTCTTTGTTCTTGTTACATAATCATACCCCTAAGAAACAATTGTTTAGTTTAATTTGGTAGATGTATCTTCAAAGAAAAAGTCTCTTACAGTTTTCTCATACTACAATTAAAAATTTAATGTATAACAATCTCCAACTCAAAATTCAATGATTATAGTGATCTAATGGTCAAATAACAGGATCCACATATATATTTAAAATCTTCAGTTGAATTTTCCATGTCAACTTTTGAGCTCAAGTCTTTCTCTATGTTCATCTAATTGCTACACATATTTACAATTTGCAGTAATCCTCCAATATTAAGCTAAAACATGATTCTAATACTTTCTCATCTCATTATATTTTTCATAATCATTCTTCCTCTATCATATGGAGCTGATACTTTAGATGTAAATCAATCTCTCTCTGGAAACCAGACACTCGTCTCTCGCGGTGGAAATTTCGAAATGGGCTTCTTTAAGCCAGGTAAGTCATCAAACTATTACATAGGAATATGGTACAAAAAAGTCAAACCAACAAGAATAGTGTGGGTAGCAAATAGAGAAACACCTATCTCTGATAGATTCTCTTCTAACTTGAAGATCATAGATGGTAACTTGGTGCTTTTGAACGCTGCAAACACCCAAATATGGTCAACAAACATGAGTTCTACTGCTGCACCTGCATCAGTAGTTCTTCTTGATGATGGTAATCTAGTTTTAAGATATGTATCGAATTCAAGCGCGCCAATTTGGCAAAGTTTTGATCATCCAACAGATACGGTGTTGTCTGGTAGTAAGTTAGGATACGACAAGCGTACAAATACAAAGCAGGTTCTTACTTCATGGAGAAGTGAAGAAGATCCTGCAGTGGGACTGTTTTCTTTGGAGGTTGATCAAAATGAGAAGCAGTATGTTCTCAAGTGGAATAGATCTGTGGAGTATTGGGCTGGTGGACGTTGGAATGCTCATACTCAAACATTTAGCTTAGTACCTAATATGAGGTTGAATTATAGTTATAATTATAGTTTCAACTATATTGACAATGAAAATGAGAGTTATTTTACATATACTATATATAATAATCCTTCAGTTATTCCTACATTTGTAATAGACAGTTCAGGGCAGATACGGAAGTGGTTATGGTCGGAAAGCATCGGGAAGTGGAACTTGTTTTGGACTCAACCACAAGAGTTATGCCAAGTATATGCTTATTGCGGGGCCTTTGGCATTTGCAATCATCAAAGTTTGCAGTTTTGTAACTGTTTGACTGCTTTTGAACCTGCGTCACAGAGTGATTGGAAGACTGGTGATTTCACTGGTGGATGTGTTAGAAAAACCGCGCTGAAATGTGGTGTTAAAGAAGAAAAACCTGGGTTTGTTCCAAGTTATGTCCCGGTCAAGTATCTTTCTTTCTTTCTTGGAAATGAGATTCCTTCGTCGAATGAATCAGCATGTAGAAGCTCTTGCTTGGATGACTGCAGTTGTGATGCATATAGTTTTAGCTTCGATACATGTCAGCTTTGGAATAATGAGAAAAGGTATAACATACCACATTTGTTTGTTTCGGATGATTCAACAGTAGAGAAATTTATGCTTAACATCAAAGTTGCTTCTAAAGATATACCGCTTCTTATAAAGAATACTCATAAAAAGAACAAAAAGGTCAATCTGTATGCTGTTTTCGGGCCCATGGCAGGCATCATTTTTGTCTTGGGTCTAATTTTTCTTATAATCTATAGAAAAAAGTGGATAGTGATTAGAAAAACGACAATGGAAGGATCTTTGGTGGCATTTGTCTACAGAGATTTACAAATAGCAACCAAAAATTTCTCAGATAAACTGGGAGGAGGTGGTTTTGGGTCTGTTTTTAAGGGTGTACTGCATGATTCATCCATTGTGGCGGTGAAAAAACTCGAAAGCATCAGCCAAGGAGAGAAAGAATTCAGAACTGAAGTCAGCACTATTGGGACCATCCAACATGTTAATCTTGTACGTCTTTGTGGGTTCTGCGCGCACCATAACAGTAAACTGTTGGTGTATGATTACATGCCAAATGGTTCTCTACATTCCCATCTCTTCCATGACAAAAAAGACAATCCTCTATCTTGGAAAACAAGGTATCAAATTGCACTTGGAATAGCTAGAGGGTTGGTTTATCTTCATGAGAAGTGCAGAGACTGTATAATCCACTGTGACATAAAGCCAGAGAACATTCTTTTGGATGCCGATTTCTGTCCAAAAATAGCAGATTTTGGTCTGGCAAAGCTCATGGGTAGAGACTTTAGTAGGGTCTTGACAACTATGAGAGGGACACGAGGGTACCTAGCTCCTGAATGGCTATTGGGGTTGGCGATCACTGCTAAAGCAGATGTTTTTAGCTATGGAATGATGCTTTTTGAACTAGTACATGGTCAGAGGAATTCACATCAATCTGAAGATTTCAGTTTTACATTCTTCCCTAGTGTGGCTGCAAATGTTTTGATCACGGGCGGTGATATCCTTAGCCTGCTGGATAGGAGGTTAAATAGGGAAGCTAATGTTGAAGAAGTCACAAAAGTTTTAAAAGTTGCATATTGGTGTATACAAGATGAGGAAGACAACAGGCCATCAATGAGTCAGGTGAAACAGATTCTTGAAGGGGTTTTGGATGTGAGCATGCCTCCAATCCCTCAGTCTGTCATGTTTTTTGCTGATGACACGGAGCATGTGCTTTTCTTCACTGATGGTGATTCGACCCCGTCTAATATTCCATCTTCTTGAAGGAAATCTTATTATGACTTTGTTATGGTAATGTTATTACTCTGTATAATTATAAAATATAGGAGTCACTGGTCTTTTAAAGCCCTGTATTTTACCTTTTGTTGTAAATTGATTGGTATGATGGAGAATACGCGTGAGTCGTGACATACTACACTCGACTGGACTGAGCTAGGAGAGATATATTTCAAACTTTTTGTTTTCTTTGTATTTACATTTTACAACTTAGTTAGTCCCAAACTACTTACTCTCTTCTTTTGTTCTCTGAGTTTCGGGATCTGATTCATTGTTCTTCCCATATTTGTATATGTTTATTGAGTGATTGTAAATACTCTGAACAGATTTGCAGTCTTGTTTTGAGTACGAATTTATGAATGATTTTGATTATATTAGTGTTTATAAGTCTTGTTTTAACAAAAAGTTGATCACTCTAAATTTAAAGTTTCATTTTGTTGTGTATAAATATTCAAATAGCTCATTTTGTTATGTATGGTCTTGGGGACATGTTGTTTCTGAGGCTGAGGTTGTCTCGGATGCTGCGGTTGTCGCCATCCTGTTTGTTCGAGTGCTGGTAGTGGTGGTTCAGTTGCTGTTAAATGAGCTAAGGCTAAGCGGGTGCCACTGTTGGTTTCAATTTGTGAAATGACCATTCACATACTATGAAGAAAATTGAAAGGGGAAACTGATTGTAAAATAGTGTTTTTTCATACATTGAATAAACTGATTACAAGACATTTTTCTATCCAACCTATTTAACAATTCATGTTGTCAATATCATGACCATCAATGTCATAGACTTTTTCTTAGGAGAAAAAAGATTAGTTACTACTTGTTATGTTGATCTTATGTATTTATCCTATATTATAAGCTTTTCACAACACCGTAGAAGTTAAACCATTGACTGTCAACTTGCAGTCTTTTCAATTTGTTTGAATGATTAATCAACAACCACAGTTAATAAACCACTTATTTTTTATTCATTTCTGCATCTGTACCATCTATCTTCACTAGATTGTGTATCAGCAATGTTGTTCACAAAAAAAACGACAGTCGTAATGGAGATTATGTTCTTCTTGTGTTTATGTTTCACCTTTATTTTCTCATCTGCAGATGACACCATATCTGCAAACAATTCACTATCTGGAGATGAAACAATCATTTCCAAAGGTGAAATCTTTGAGTTGGGCTTCTTCAAAGCAGGTAACTCGTCGAATTACTACATAGGAATCTGGTACAAAAAGTACTCTTCGAATCCTCCTACCATAGTTTGGGTAGCCAACAGAGAAACACCTGTATCTGATAGATTTAGTTCTGAGTTAAAAGTTGTAAATGGTAACTTAGTGTTGTTTAATGAGTCCAAGTTACCAATTTGGTCCACAAATGTCACCTCCACCACAAGTTTAAACTCTGCAACCGCGATCATTCTTGATGATGGTAACTTAGTCTTAAGAGATGGGTTGAATTCAGTCGAGCCCATTTGGCAAAGTTTCGATCACCCTGTGCATACTTGGTTGTCTGGTGCAAAGTTTTCTTACAATAAGAGAACAAACAAAAGTCAGGTTCTTACTTCATGGAAAAGCATAGATAATCCTGCTGCAGGACTTTACTCATTCGAGCTTGTCCCGACTCAAAAGGTGTTTGTTATTAAGTGGAATGGATCCCAACAGTATTGGGATACAGGGTCTTGGGATCCATTGATGGTCAATAATTTTTATAATTTCAGCTATCAAACGAATGGGAACGAGAGTTACTTCACTTACGCTGCGTACAATCCTTCGGTTGTATCAAGATTCTTAATGGATGTTTCTGGTCAACTTCAGCAGCAAACATGGTTAGATTCTACCAAACAATGGAATGTGTTCTGGGCTCAACCCGAAGAGCGGTGTAAGGTCTACGCATTATGCGGAGCTTTTGGTTCTTGCAGGCAGACTGGATTGTCATTCTGTAACTGCTTGGCTGGCTTCGAGCCTAAATCGGAGCGCGAATGGAATCAGAGTGACTTCTCTGGTGGCTGTGTGAGGAAAACTAGTTTTATTTGTGGAAGAAACATGGAAAAGATTGATTTTCTCATGATTAAAGTCACAAGCTTACCACTAAATTATAGTTCTGTTGCAGTTAAGAGTAGTGGAGAATGTCGAACCACCTGTTTAAACCGTTGCTCGTGTAATGCTTTCTCTTTCGTCGATAACACTTGTTCAGTTTGGGATGGGGAGATCTTGAATCTCTTAGAAGATAATGCCAATGGGAAAACTATATATGTCAAAGTTTCTTCAAAAGATCTTCCAAGTCCTAAAAAGCATAACAGGGTCAACATGGTTGCTTTAGTTGCATCCGTTGGCGGTGTTGTTCTTCTCTTTGGTCTATTTATGCTAGTTGTTTATACAAAAAGGAGGAGACTAGTTAGAAAGATGACGATGGAGGGATCGTTGGTGGCGTTTGTCTACAAAGATTTGCAAACAGCCACCAAGAATTTCTCGAATAAGTTAGGAGGTGGTGGTTTTGGGTCTGTTTTTAAAGGGGTCCTTTGTGATTTATCCATTGTGGCGGTGAAAAAACTCGAAAGTGTCAGCCAAGGGGATAAGCAGTTCAGGAGTGAAGTCAGCACAATTGGGACGATCCAACATGTTAATCTTGTACGTCTTCGTGGGTTCTGCGCACAAGGTAACCACAAGTTGTTGGTGTATGATTACATGCCGAATGGTTCTCTACATTCCCATCTGTTCCATGAAAAACGAGATGATGTTCATGTTCTAAACTGGGAAACAAGGTATCAGATTGCAGTTGGAACCGCAAGAGGGTTAGTTTACCTTCATGAAAGGTGCAGAGACTGTATAATCCACTGTGACATAAAGCCAGAAAACATTCTTTTAGACGCCGATTTCTGCCCAAAAGTTGCAGACTTTGGTCTGGCAAAGCTCATGGGTCGAGAATTTAGTCGTGTCTTGACAACTATAAGAGGGACAAGAGGGTATCTAGCCCCCGAATGGTTATCAGGGATGGCTGTCACAGCCAAAGCTGATGTTTATAGCTACGGAATGATGCTTTTTGAGTTAGTAAGTGGTAGGAGAAATATCGAGCAATATGAAGATTCAAGCATTACATTCTTTCCTAGTTTGGCTGCAAATGTTGTTACTGCAGGAGGTGATATCCTGAGCCTGCTCGACAGCAGGTTAAATGGCGAAGCTGATGTTGAACAAGTCATGCGAATTTGCAAAGTTGCTTACTGGTGTATTCAAGATGACGTCGACAGTAGGCCTTTTATGAGTCAGGTGGAACAGATTCTTGAAGGAAATTTAGATGTGAAGATGCCTCCTATTCCACGATCTGTCCATTATTTTGTTGATAACACTGAGCTTCTTGTTTTCGTCAAATCATCCTCAATTCGAAGTTCACAAGTACAGAACGTTTCGTCAAGTGGTGATTCCCAGCCAAAGAGCGCGTCTTCTTGAAAGTATGTTTCACTTTATTATTTTATCGTTACAACATGCATACCATAAGACGTAGTTTTAAGATACAGATCATGTTGTTAGAGCGAAAACATGGGTTTCGATACGCCTCAGATCCTTTACTACTGAAAGTTATGTTCAAATGTAACTGTTAGTTCCTCTTGAGGTTTTCAGATATATGGTATGTTTGTGCTGCATACTGAGATAGTCATACTTGTGTTTTGTAGTTTAGCACCATCGTTAATTTGGTGCATAATCTGTTATGCGTATGATGAGCTAATAAGATATGTAAATCTAAGTTATTGATGAACGGGCGATTTACAAGTGTTCATTGTAGTTAACTAAATGTTTTTAAGCTTTAAATCATGCCCACTGGATCCACGATTAGAGTTTAAGAGTTCAAGAGACCACAATCTAAACTAGTTTATTTTGATTAAATTTGAGAGTGACGGATGCGTAAAACATTTATAGAAATTAAATAAAAGATTTATATAAATATCTTTCAAGTTCTGTTCTTTGAGTATACGACTGAACACCACTGCCCTTGAACTTCTGAAATTTACCAATCCAAGCATTTTTACTCGACATAGTTTGTTCAACTCTATTCTTCATTATTACTGGGTTGCTTCAACTGGTTCCATAAAAAACCTCATATTCTTTATACATTAAAAGCATCTCAGACTTCACATCTTCAACCATATTGCATACCTTAGTTTTAATATCTTCTTTGGTGTCTTCGGGTTTTCTAGTCAACTCACAACTTCTGCTACAACCATACTCTACTACTTGAAGCTTATACCGTGGATCTAATATTACTGCAAAGTCAAAAATCATATTTCTTCTACCATCATCCCCAAAGTATTTTTTAAATTTGGATTGCATCATTGATATCATTGTCCTAAAATCTAAAAGATTATTATTTTCCTGATCACCTATATCTATAACCTCAGCATATAGTTCATGGGCCACCATAGTAGTTGAACAACTAGCATTTACTGTTTTTGTTTTGAATAGCTCAAGAAATTTTGCCATCTTCTTTGCATAAATCCAATCACTATGATCTGGAACAACATCTAAGTCACTCCGGAAATTACTATATTTACGAGCATATAAATCAAAAGCATCCTTTAGTTTAATAGCTCTTTCAAGCACGTCGTAGGTGCTATTCCATCTCGTGCACACATCCAAAGATAATAACGCTTTTATGTCAAATTTTTTCTCTTTAATACATGCTTTAAAGTCATGTAGTCTACCCGCCGATGATCTTATATATTTGACTGCCTCACAAATACATTCAATGGTTTTACCTTGTCATTTCAAGCCATCTTGTACTATGAGGTTAATTATGTGGGCTAGGCATCTAACATGTAGGAACATACCATTACGAATCAAATTTGGCAACCTAAGCTTCAGTTCTCTAACTGCCACATCATTTGAAGTGGCATTATCCATAGTAAATGCCATCACTCCATTTATCCCCCACTCGTCGATACAATCTTCAATAACTGTCACGATCTGATCACCCTTATGGCTAAGTATTGGCCTAAAGTTTATTATTCTCTTCTGATAGTTCCAGTTATCATCAATGTAATGAGCTGTCAAACACATGTAGTTGATATTCTGGTTTGAAGTCCAAGTATCTATTGTAAAAGAAACCCTTTGTTGGTTTTTAATAAAAAAATGTTTCAGCTTCTTTTTTCAATCAAGATAGAATTCAACAATATCACGGGCGATCGTAAACCACGAGGGAATGTTAAAACTAGGACACACAGCTTCCATAAAATTCCTAAACCCTTCATGTTCAACAAAAGAAAAAGGAAGTTCGTCCTCGATAATCATTCGAATTAATGCCCTTCTAACATTAGCAGGGTCAAACTTTCATGTTTTTAACGTGCCTTGACCATCTTCATTTTTCTTCAAAGAGAGCCGAGATTGGTCTTTGTTCATATTAGCGGAGTTTTTTCTCACAACTTTTTACATGCTTATTCAACGACGATGTTCCATTCGTTGAAGATTCAGCACATAACACATTACCACAATAGTTGCATCTTCCTTTCCTGTGACCCTCCTCATCGTAGAATTCTTGAAAATGTTTCCAACATTCTGCTTTGAGCTTCATTTTCTTTGGTTGCACTTTTCGTTTCCCTTTTTTTTCACTCACGGGTTTGATTTCTTCGTTGTCCTCACCACTAGATATGTTTTGAGTATCCATCTTCTTAAGACATGTATATAAAGATAACATTATGTTAAGACATGTATATACTTGCATGTTTCTCAAGATATAAAACATAATCATCGTAATGCTTTATTAAAAAACAAATTTTTAATCATCATAATTCTTTATTAAAAAAATATATAAAAACAATATATAAAACGATTAATCAATTAATCAACATATAAAACAATTAATCAATTAATGTAAATATAAAACACACATATACATACAATGGTTCCTGCTGCGAATCTGCGATGGTCCCTGCGTTGATGATTGGTATCCGAAACTTATAATGTTTGGCAAACCGTCTGATAAAGATGATGATTTATGGATCCTAACTTCCTATTAAATTGGAATTTTAAATAGGTTTGTGATTGAGTTTAAATTGGCATGTCTATCTTCTATATTAATTCAATATACATTCCAAATGCGGGTCTCACGGTTCCACCTTGTTTATACCTGGGACCGACCCGTCACCCGTTTCTCAATAATTCCAAGAACCGTTACCCGTATGGTAACACAAACATCTCGGTTCCAACGGTTTTGAACGGTGCGGTTCTTCGGTTATCTCGGTTCCTACCCGTATGTTGCTCCGTCCTACTTAAAGTATTATTCGAGGATCTTTGATTGAAATTAAAATTTAAAAATCATAACATCTATTAGAGTCTTTATTTGTTTATGTTGATGTTAATGCAGGAGACGTGGTCCAATTGGTTGCTTCATATTTAAAATTCTTTATCAAATATGCCACATGAATTGAAATTTTAAATGAAGCTGATTTGTAGTTCAAAAGTAAGATGAATGAAGCTAAAAAGACCCAAGAATTCAACTATTCAAGAATGGGCAGTATGAAAAATATGTAATGGGCATGGCTTACAAACAATACAATAGTTCACGTAATAAAAGCCCAATATTTTTGTGGACTTTCATAAAAAAGCCCATCATTCGGA
>BJCO01395207.1:0-13196 GCA_018326465.1 Flaveria floridana | reverse complement strand
ATTCTTTTGGATACTTGTTCCCGGGTTATGGGAATTACATTACAATGATATTATTTTTGGTTATGTGAATCATTTACAAGTTTATGCTTATGGCTATGTTATCGTGAATATTGACTAAACACGACACAAGTCTCCTTTGTGTCGGGTGTCGTCATGACACGCTTATCATCAATTACATATATTGCATCTCTATTGTTACAATGTGTTATGACGATCCCCTCGTTACATCCCCGTGTTTCTGCTCTCAGCGGGGTTGTGACAGCAAATCTCTAATTAGGGTGTAAGGCCCCGATCCCGGGCATCTTACAGTTGGTCATTCATAGCACTAAACATACATATTGTTATAAATAAACAAACAAACAAACATACCCAGTATATCCCACTCAAGAGTAGGGTCTGGCAGGAGTAGGTGGTGGCGAGTCTTTCCTCTATCTTGGTAGATAGAGAGACCGCTTCCAAAGAGACCCCCGACTCGATACCTATAGCAATAACAATAGCAAGCATATTATATAGCACACAACACATAGGTATATATAACATACAAATTTAGATAGTGCATAGTGCATACATCAAATAAGCAACAAGATTTACCTATGAATATAAGTCGAATACCAACACACGCTAGGGGTCCCTCATCCGGTCTTCCTTAACACTTCCTACCCACAGCGGAAGTCATTGACAAAAACCATTTATTTTATTAATAATTACTGTTATTATGCAATACAACATCGTTAAAATACAAAAGACAAAATCCTTCAATTGCATTACAAAACAAAAATAATAATATGCGTGAATGGATGCTAGTCTTTCCCCGCCAAGTAGCCTCCCTTCGTGCCATCCTCAGCAACCATTACCTGCCAACTAAAAATGCATAAAAATCAGCGTTGCTGAGTGCGTTCTAGTTTTAATGTATCAAAATACTTTATACGTTTCGTACATAAAAGTACTCTTTTCCTTAAAATACTTTCGCACATGTTAATTCATTATCACACGTATTCATTAGTTTCGTACTTTATCCTTTCGTTCGTTTCATACTTTATCTTCATCATACGTTTTGTACTTTATCATTATCGTTTGCTTCGTACTTTATCATTGTCGTTCGTTTCGTACTTTTTCATTATCGTTCGTTTCGTACTTTATCTTCATCATTCGTTTCGTACTTTATCATTATCGTTCGCTTCGTACTTTATCATTATCATTCATTTTGTACTTTATTATTATCGTTCGTTTCGTACTTTATTATTATCTTTCACTGATTCTAGATCCTATCAAGCTTTTCCCCCATCGTGACCCGAAGCCACCATTCTAGGCATAAAGCCCCATTTCTAACTGCACAAAGCCATATCATATCTTGGCACAAAGCCTGGGGTCGAATGACAAGGATCCCATTTCGTACTATGGGTTTAGTCACCAAGACTGCTCCCCTGTGTGTGAACCCTCATGGGTTAGTCAAATTCGAACGTTATAATACACACAGTTGAGCTAACAACTCTCAAAGAGTTGAGATCCTCCTTTAAATCTACTTGCAAGCCTTTTCTTTCTTTCATTAGGTTTCACTTTTCATCTTTGTTATCTTTTACTTCGTTATCCTATACTTTACGCTCATTCACACATACGTCATGCTACGTAAAGTCATAACATAATACTTGATGTGTATTATAATATAAAATATATGTTTTGTAAATTATTAAAAGATAACACATCATGCACATATGCATGAAATACATTCATCATTTACCTCTTACATGTCTATGCACAAACCCTCACTTATTCATGCTTAGAATAGTCCAAAACAGTCCATAAGTCAAACTCGGGTCAAACCCTAAAATTCTATTTTTCCTCAAAATTTTAGAAAATTTTCTAAGTATTGGGCGCATGGGAACTATTTGGGTGTATGAGGGCTGTTCGGTCATTTCTTCACTATGCAAACGCATGAGCCTATACTTAACCATTTCTCACTTAGGCGTATGAGCCTCTTAGGCGCATGGGCACTATTTGGGTGCATGACCCTATACTTAGGTGTTTCAGCCAAAACTTAGGCGCATGATGCACTGTTTAGGTGCATCAACCTACACTTAGGAATTTCTAAGGCATTTCTAGGCGCATGACTACTATTTGGCGCATGACCTTACTTACAATTTTTCTAAGGTAAATAACTAGGCGCATGGGCCCTGTTTGGGCGCATTAACACCAACATATATGTTTCTAACATATTTTTAGTCCCAATCTCATCTTAAACGTATTCTAAGCTTCATACTACCATGCTAAGCCTTAACTTAGTAAGCACAACTACAAAACACTAACATACATGCATTAAAACATACAGTTATACATACAACCTCTTATAAAAACTATTTACATGCATTTTTAGCCCTAAAAACTTTTATAACATGTAAAACATGGGGTCTAGAAACTCACCTTAGCTTCTCTCAAGTTCAAACTCTTCAACTTAAGCTTCTCAAATGATTCTAACACCTAAACATGTCCAAAATCACATACCCAAACACATGCATACACATGAGAACATGTAGAATTCTGTTTCATAGCCAAAAATCCTTAAAACCGAACCCAGTTATGTTAAATTTGCTTATCTTGGCCGAAATTACAGCTTTCTCTCTCTAAATATCGAAGATCTCCTGCTTTCTCTCTTTAAAAGCCGAGACAGTTGATGTATGCAGAAGATGTGGGCGGCCATACCCACTTTATACAAAATAATAATATTATTTTGTCCAATTTACACTTTATACCCCTCCTTTTTGGATTCTTTTTCTTTCTTACCAAAATATCTTTCTATTATTTCTCTTTCCATTTCTTTCTTTATCTGACAAAATTTTCTGGGTGTTACAAGTTCACCCCCCTAAAGAGGTTTCGTCCTTGAAACTCAAATAACCATGGGTAATGTTGTCTCATCTCTTCTTCAGTCTCCCACATAGACTCTGAAGCCTTTCTGTGTTTCCACTGCACACGCACCAGTGGAACCATTTTATTTCTCAACCTCTTTTTTTCGATCAATGATTGCCACTGGTTGCTCTATGTAGTTGAGCCGTTCATCCACTTCAATATCATCCAGTGGTACAATCATATCTTCATCAGCAAAGCACTTTCTAAGATGAGATACATAGAATGTCGGATGAATTCTACTCAACTCATCTGGAAATTCTAACCGATAGGCCACATCTCCTACTCGTGTGAAGATTCAGAAAGGCCCTATGTATCTCGGGCTTAGCTTGCCCCTCTTCCGGAACCGAATGATTCCTTTCCAGGGTGAGACCTTCAACATAACTTAGTCGCCCACTTTGAATTCGATCGGTCTACGCCTCTTGTCGGCGTACGACTTTTGTCTATCCTTTATCGCTTTAATGAAAGCCTTGATCTTCTCTAACTTTTTGTTGTAGCCTCGATCACCTCAATGCTTCCCAGCTCTTTCTGCCCGATGTCACCCCATTACACGAGCGTCCTCCACCTCCTACCGTATAGCATCTCATATGGGGGGCATACCAATACTGGCATGATAACTGTTGTTGTATGAGAATTCTGCTAACGGTAAGTGATCATCCCAACTTCCTCCAAAATCAATCACGCATGCTCGAAGCATATCCTCAAGCGTCTGAATCGTCCTCTCCGACTGACCATCTGTCTGAGGATGATAAGCCATGCTAATGTGTAGCCTCATCCCTATCGTATCATGGAATCGCTTCCAAAACTTTGATGTAAATCTGGTGTCACGATCCGACACGATCGACACGGGCACACCATGACGAGCTACTATCTCTCTAATGAACAGATCCGCCAATCTCTTAGAAGAATACATCTCGCGGATCGGTAGGAAGTGAGCACTCTTCGTCAGTCGATCAATAATCACCAATATGGTATCGCACCCCCTCGCCGTACGAGGAAACTAAGAAATAAAATCCATGGTGATGTGCTCTCATTTCCACTCGGGTATATCCAACGGTTGGATTTTCCCGTATGGTTTCTGATATTCCTCCTTCACTCACAAACAAGTAAGGCACTTGCTCACGCACTCTACTACATCGTGGTTCATACCAGGCCACCTATAATCTTTCTTCATATCCTGATACATCTTCGTGGCACCAGGGTGAATCGAGTATCGAGTCTTATGAGCTTCATCCATAATTCGCCCCCGTAAGTCTCCGTAACGAGGGATCCAAATCCGTCCGTTTCGAGTCCTAACACCAAGAGTGTTTTCGCCCGATTCTGTGAGTAGACCTCTCATTCGTTTGGAATTTAGGCGATCATCCTTCAACGCCTCTTCTTTAAATTCTTTCACTTGGGTCATCACATCAGCGATCATAACCAACTGACAAGCTTTCACCCGAATCGGCTCGGGTCTCTCTTTTCAACTAAGGGCATCGACCACAATGTTGGCCTTACCCGGATCATAATGAATTTCACAGTCATAATCTTTAATGAGCTCTAACCATCTCCTCTATCTCATGTTAAGGTCCTTTTGCTTGAAGAAGTACTTCAAGCTCTTGTGGTTGGTGAAGATGGTGCACTTTGTCCCGTATAAATAGTGCCTCCAAATCTTCAATGCAAAGACCAGAACCGCTAACTCCAAATCATGGCTGGGATAATTGACTTCGTGGGTTTTCAGCTGTCGGGATGCGTAGGCTATTACCCTTCCACGTTGCATTAACACGCAACATAGTCCCGAATAAGAAGCATCCGAATATACCACTAAGTCTTCACTCCCTTCGGGTAACGTTAAAATAGGAGCTTGAGTTAATCTCATCTTTAACTTTTCAAAAACATCCTCCTGTTTCAGACCCCACACAAACTTCACATCTTTGCGGGTCAATTTGGTCAAAGGTGAGTCTATCTTGGAAAGTCTTGGATGAATCTCTTATAATAACCCGCCAAACCCAAGAAGCTACAAACCTCGAATGGCGTATTTGGAGACTTCCATCGCATTCCTGCCTCAACCTTTGCCGGGTCTACCATAATTCCTTCAACATTTATCACGTGACCAAAAAATTGCACCTCGTGTAACCAAAAAGCACACTCAAAGAATTTAGCACACGACTTTCTCTTCTAAGTGTCTCCAATACTTCACGTATGTGGCCGGCATGTTCTTCCTCATTTTTCAAATAAATCAGGATATCATCAATAAACACAATCACTGATTTATCTATCATTGGCCGACACACTCGGTTCATTAAATCCATAAAGGCAGCTGGCGCATTGGTCAAACCAAAACACATGACGAGAAACTCGTAGTGTCCATAACGCGTACGGAAAGCTGTTTTAGGAATATCTTGTCCCTTTACCTTCAGCTGATGGTAGCCAGATCGGAGGTCTATCCTCGAGAACCAACTGGCACCTGCAGCTGATCAAACAGGTCGTCAATCCTCGGTCATGGATACCGATTCTTTACCATCAACTTGTTCAGCTCGTGGTAGTCGATGCACATCCGCATACTGCTGTCCTTCTTTTTCACAAACAGTATCGGAGCACCCCATGGAGAGAGGCTCGGTCGAATGAACCCTTTATCCATCAACTCCTGCAGTTGATCCATTAGTTCTTTCATCTTAGTAGGAGCTAATCGATACGGTGCTTTGGCAACGGGTTGAGCACCGGGTATCAAATCAATCTGAAACTCGATCTCACGATCCGGTGGTACACCTGGCAAGTCTTCTAGGAACACGTCCAGAAAGTCACATACCACCGACACATCGGAAAATTGTGGTACCGACGCATCCACATCTTTCATGTAAGTCAGGTAGCCACTACATCCTCGTGTCATATACTTCCCTGCCACTGCCAACGAAATGACCTTCGGAACCGTAGTGACGAGATCACCGTAAACCGTCACCGAACTCCCATCGGTCGCAATTAATCAAATCATCTTCTTATGACACATGATATTTGCCTCATAGGTTGCTAACCAATCCATCCCTAGTACTACATCGAATCCGCCTAGGGACATCACATCTAATTTAGGAGAAAACATATGGCCTTCTAGTTCTATTACACAACCATCTATCATATCAGTAATTCTGTGGACTTGCCAATAGCAGTTTCTCCGTCAAATGGCTTATCAATACTCTTACTACAGCAGGAAACTTAGCACAAAAAGTAGTAGAAATGAAACTCCTACTAGCAGCAGAATCAAATAACACAGAGGCATAAAGTTGGTGTACTAGAAACATACCTGGCATGATATCAGGATCCTCTCTGGTCTCTTCTCGTGTCATCGTGAAATCTCTAGCAGTTGCCCTATGTCCTCCTTCCTCCGGCTTCTTCTTCGCCCCAGAACTCTCAACCCTTGTCTTCTTGCAGTCCCTGTTCACATGGCCCTCCTCGCTACAGTTATAACACTGTATATCTCCACACATCTTCACCACATGACCGGGCTTCCTACAGTTGAAGCACACATTCAAACCCCACTTACATTCACCAGTGTGCTCTCTCCCGCATTTACCATACTTCTTTATCCCCGAACTTGACGACATTACCCTTCGGTCATCCACTTTCCTCCTTTTGTTGTTTGGAGTGAAACCACCACGTCCAAACCTTTTCCTACCCCAGCTCTTATCACCATCATCCGTCTTCTTCACCTCGACTACTACCATTTCCCTCTTATCATACAACCTACCTGCCAGGTCTACCACCGATCGAATGGTACCCGGCCGGGCAGCGATCAAATGCCTGTGGACGTCAGCTGGCAATCCCTGTATGTACTTCTTGATCTTCCTCGACACAGGCGTCACCTAATCTGGCACTAACCTTGCTATCTCATTAAACTTGGTGGTGTATTGTTGGTGTGTCATGGTGCCTGCCTCCAGCTATTGGAACTCCCTTTCCATCTTGTCAAGTTCCCGGTGAGGACAGAATTCCTCGATCACCAGCTTTTCAACTCTGGCCACCTCATCCTTCCAATGGCTCTACTAACCTCAGCCTGGATAATGTTGTCCCACCAGCATAAGGCCGTGTCCACAAACGAGTGGATAACAAACTTCACCTTCTGATCTTTACAGCACTCACTGATATCAAGTACCGCCTCTATTATTCCCCCACCCATCGGTGAACAGCAGCAACAACGTCATTCTTGTCGAACGTTGGGGGCTTGCATCTCTGAAATGACCTATAGTTACATCCTCATGCAATTTCCTGCACCACTTCTTCCTCCTCCTCCTCACTCGAGACAATTGTCTCGGTCTCCGATCGTTCCCTTTCGTCCCTTCCGGTGGTCCTTCTCCTCTCTTTCCTCTCATCCTCCCTTACAGCTTTTGCAGGACCGTTGAAGGGTATGCACTTACAACACAACAACACAAAGAGGAGAGTGTGCAACAACACTTAACAATTCAAATGGGGAACTAGAAAAGTTAGTTTTGATAACTAAGAAACACAAGTATAAATGAGACAAAACAAGAACAATACAAGTAATTAGTTTTCAAGGTTGATGTATATTGATCTCTAGCTACTTACATATGTTTTCAAAGTTATTCAATAAGATACAAGGACCAGAGATACTTATACTACAACCTACAACCGGGCATACTTTGAAGGCCAGCTGGATACATGATCTAGATGACAAAATCAATGTAGAGTCAAAAGGCAGATTGCCTTTTGACTCGTGACTATGACATGCCATAGCTCACATCTTAATATATTACAAAAAGGATAAAGTACATAAAGTGAAAAGTTACAGACTCAAGACCTCAATGTATAGTTACCAAAAGCATGGACCTTTCACCAACTACTGTAAAGTTGGTGTCTTATCAGAGTTGCAGCGGAAAGGGGTTCAACTTTATGTAAAAAGTACATCAGATAAAGCATGTAATCAAAAAGTCTTCGGAAGAAATCTGTCTTTAATAGTTGGCTTCAGAAGACTTTGTCTTTGAAGCTTCGGAAGACTTCATCTTTGGCTTTGGAAGATATTGTTCTTAGCTTCGGAAGATATTGCTCTTGGCTTCGGAAGATTTCACACTTAGAGTAATTTCTAAGGCAGATAGAGACTTTGGAAGATTTCACACTTAGAGTAATTTCTAAGAAATCTATCTTCAATAAGTGAAACTTCCGAAGCATTCCACTTCAGTACACTTGTGCATGCATGCAGGAGAGATTTTGGGTGTTTGGGTTGCATCAGCCTTACAAATAAACCTTACAAACTCCCCCTAGGCTGATACTACCAAAACACTTGAAGATTTCAGATCTTAACAATCCTCATTATGATGATGACCATCCCTTTCTTCATAAGATGATCAGGATCACTCAGACTCTCATAGTGTCTTCTCATGTCAAAGAGATCATGCAGAGGCAGATTGAACATATCCTACCATGTGTATATATGTTCAACACCTTAATCTCTAATGACATGCCATCTTTCTGGATTTGTAGTGTATGTCCAAGACAAGATGGGCCTTCCTGATGATAGATGAGCTGCTTGAATTAGAGTTGGTGGAGCATCCTCTTGTTGCACATCCTCAGGATTTTCTGACTCATCCTGAGGTCTGGAGATGGATGCTTCTTTCTTCCTTTTCTTTTACTTTGGTTTGGAAGCCACCCTTTTTCTACTCTTTGAACTTTTTAACTGAAAAGATTGGCCTACAGCGCCTGATTGATCTTCTCTATCTTTCTGAGTTAGGTCTCCCTCTCTTACAGGTTCAGATTGAGAGGGGACAGAGCCCTACTGTGGATTAGAAGTAGAAGCTTACCGAGGTTTAGCAGGAGATTCAGGTTGTGTTGTCTCAAATGGTTCAACCTTAATCTCCACTTCCTAAGGGACCTGACTTGATAGGGAGTGTAAGTCAGCAAGTTCACCTTTTTGAATTTTCTGCTTGATTATCCTGATGTGATCATCCATGGTGGATAGAAACATAGGACCAAGTCTCCTTCCGGAGAATCCGTACAGCTTCAAGAAGCTCATCATCTTTTGCCTATCAGCAGACTTCTTCATGGTTTTCTGGATGATGGCTCTTGACTTTGCAGCCTCTTCCCTTAACTTTCTTTTGGTGATCTTTCTTTCTTTGACTATATCAAGTTCAAGTTGTTTGAGGTACTCAAACTCAATGTAATCAAAGGGTAAGGGAAGAAGTGTATTAGCCTGTAGAGGCCTGTGGCACTCAGGTAGTTTATCATGTTGATCCTATCCTTCTCTTTGTCTACCTGAGGTTCTTGTGGAACCACATCCTCTTGTTCATGACTTTCTTGAACTAGGGAAAGAGTAGGCACATGCTTGTAGAGTCTTTTCTGTCTTCTTTCTTCTTTGATTTTAAGAAGTAACTCTACATCCTCTTTCTCTTTTCTCTCTTTTGACAATTCTATGTCAGCCAGTTCATTTAATTCATCTAAGGGGAGGGAAATGATGTTATCAATGTCATAGTTCCTGGTCTGCAAGTAGTTGATCCTGACTTCCCTTAACTCATCATCCTGAGTATTTGGTCTGGAGGCAGCCCTGATAGCAGTTTCCATGAGTCTTGCAGACCCATTAGAGGAACTTTCTCCCCTTATCTTCCTTTTCCTCTCTCTCTCCTCCTCCTTAATCTCCTCAGAAGTCAATTTTCTTTTCCCTTTGGCACTCATAGATCTTTGTGACTTAGGGTGGAGAGAGCTTTGGCCTTTATTGCTTGGTGTAGCTTCCAAGCTCTGGCCAGAGAGAGGTTGAGATACGCCTTCACCAGCAGGTGTCTCATCAAGGGAATGAACCTCTGCAGCAGTTAATCGTGAGACAATGCTCTTAGGTTCTACCACTGGGCCTTCAGTCAAGGTTTCCCCTATGAAACTAATCTTAGGGTATGCCTCAACATCCAGTTGACTGATGGTATTGCCTAATTGCCATAGTCTTCTTCTGAAGCTGAACTCTGCAGTGATCCTTTCTTGAATCCTTTAAGCCAATCTGTTAGCTTGTCTAGATTGGCCTTGGTTGACAAGTGGCATGTTGACAAGGTCAAGATTTTCATAGTAATTCAAGGTCTGAATGTTGAAGACTTCTTGCTACCCTTGAACTCTTTGAAGAATAAGAGCTCTTCTATCAGCATCATACCTCCACCCAATAATTTGATTTGAAGTTGGTGGAGATGATACAGCCCTTGGAATGCCTTTCTCAAAGAGACTCCTAATGACAAAGTCTATACTTTCCACATCAATGTGAACTTGAGGAAGTTGCTGAGTATGCATAATTGCAAGTGAGGATGGTGAGTCCTCAATGTCCATACTCCTTGAAGAACTCCCAGGTTCTGTGACTGTAATGACTTTCTCCCCCTTTTTGGTAGCATCACCCTCTTGCATAGGTGAGATAGGAGTTAGGTCAATCACATTCACAGGTTCTTGTGTTCCTGTTTCAGCTCCCCTTAAAGGTCTCCCAGCTAGTTTTTCCTTAAGATAAGATATCTCAAGTTGTTGATCATTGAACATGTTTTGCAAGGTAGTCACTGTAGATTCAAGATGACTAACCTTGGAGACTAGATAAGTGCATGTTTTTGACAGCTTTTGCACCTTTAGTCTCAGATTCTACTCATCTTCATCAGAAGAATCATTGGGGGATGAGAGAATTGGACCAAAGTCTTCTCTCTCACCACCAGCATGGTGTTCTTGACTGCTGGATTTCCTCTGCTCAGTGACAGCTTCAGTTGAAGTGTCAATGAGCTGAGTTGTCATGGTTGAGGTTTGAATGATGTAATCACTTGTTAAAGTGAGAGCCTCTTCCATATGGATATCCTAAAAAGGTTTAGAAGTATCCACTTCAATGATGGGTGACTGATGTGGGCTAGACCTAGGTGACTCAGGAGCACTCATCTCTCTTTGAGGAGTGGAGTAGTAGGGAGACTCATGGTACTCACTGACACCTAAGTCTTCATCAGTATAGAAGTCAAGATTAGGAATGGGTTGGTTTAAGTATAAAGGCTGGGGATGGTAGCTGTCCCTTGAAGGTTGTTCACTTGAGTGTTGAGACTCAGAGTGAAGGCTTAAGGAATTTGGTCTTGTGAGCTCATCAGGCTGAGCATGAGGAACCTCAAGACTGATCCTAGAAGTAATGGGAGCGGTTTGCTCCTTAGGAGAAGTAGGAGCTCCAGTATCCACTTCCTCCTGTATAGGTAAGTATATGGGGGCCTGGACAGACTTAATAGCCTGAGCAGGGTTTTGTTTGAGTTTCATTTGGTAGGTGAGGGTGATTTGTGTTTGTTTTGGTGGTTGAGATGTAGAGGGTGTGGGTTCAACACTAGCCTGTGTTACTAGGTTGTCACCTTGAGCAATAAGCTCTAACATTTTTAGGACAAGGGCTGTTTCTACCCCTGAGAAGCCAACAGTTGGCTTCCTTAAAATTTAAAAGATGCCAGGCTTCATCTGTCCCAATTTAAGAATATTACTTGTTTGCCTCAACTGTGAGCCCAGTTCACAGTTAAGAATGTATTGAACATATCTTGGAAACATGTAATATTCTAAGGAGTCCAAGTTTGCAAGAAGATTAGTATAAACAAATTGAGAGTACCTAAATTTGACTCCTTGAACCATCCCATGCACTATGAATGAGAGATCATTAGGAATCTGGTCTCACCCTCCATGCTTGTTGGACAAGCTGTGGATAACTACATGAAGTAGGTATTTCCTCTGAGGTGAGACCTTCCCTTTCCTGAAGATCTTTATAGAGAAATCTCCCTCATAGCCCATCTGCTCAAAAGAATGGTTAACAACTTCTTTTAGTAAGAACACCTCACCTTCTTCATCATCCAGCTGAAGATGATTGTTGATGATGGCCGGAGTGATGAAGATTGTTCTCCCCTGCACTGTGGCAGACAGTGCCTTCTCCCCATCCATAATGACCTCTTGGCAGGTCTTCCAAAATTCAAGCAAATGATACTCATACAAAGTAGGATCAATGGTAAGGGAGGTGAAGTAGTTTGACAGAGCCAAGAATTCGCACACCTCTAAGAAAGGTGAATCTTTCTCAAAGTTTAACAGAGCAACCTAATTGTGTTGCCTGTGTAACTGCATGGAGAAATCTGGGTCATTTCTTCTATTAAGGTTGGCTATTGTAAGAAATCTTAAAGGTGAAAGAAAGATGAATCGAGGGCGGTTTCAGAGAGAAATTTGGAATTTAGGTTTGGAGGAAAGATGAAAATGATAGAAAGAAGGGGAAATGATTGGGTTTATATGTGAAAAGGATTTGAGACAAAGTTAATGAAAGAGGATAAACTTTGAAATCTGGATGTCGGTCCCACCTCTAAAAAATTAGTTTGCTTTTTGCTCAAAAAGTGGTTTTCTTGGAAATCAAAAAGCTTCCGAAGGTAAATTGTCTTCGAAAGTTTTAATGAAAAAGCTTCTGAAGCCAAAATGACTTCGGAAGAATTTCCGAAGAGTTTTGACAAATTTGCGTTGGAAGAGAATATAGACTTGAATGTTTTGTTCAACAGAATAAAGCTTCCGAGAGTTTATTTCCTTCAGAAGAAAATGGTCCTTTAAAACATATAAGTGCCTAAGAGAGTTTTAAGCTTCGGAAGAAATTTCAAAAATTTCTTCCGAAGGCAAAATTTTACTTAGGCAGTTATTTGTCTTGAAGGTATATTTTCTTCCGAAGATAAAATCATATCTTCCGAAAGATCAAGATTTGTCAAAAATCTAAGAAAATTCTTCAAAAAGTTTTATCCATAGAAAACATGAGCTTATGAAGGTGATACACTAGACAACTTAAGACATATAGATTTTAAGAAATAAAATGAAATAGTTGTAAGAAAAAGCTACTCAAAGTTAATCATCCCAATAGCTGATATAAGATACTTAAATCTCTGTTCATTAAAGGCTTTTGTAAACAGATCAACATATTGTTCATTTGTATTAATCCCTTTTCAAAGTTATCTCTAATTAAATGATACCTGATATTTATGTGTTTTGTCCTTGAGTGCTGTACAGATTCTCTGTGATGGAGATAGAAATGTTGTTGTCTATGTGAATAGGAGTCTCCTTGAAGTTTAAACCATAGTCAAGCATCTGATTCTGAATCCAAAGCACTTGAGCACAGCAGCTTGCAGCAGCAATGTATTCAGCTTCAACAGTTGATGTAGAGACACAGGATTGTTTCTTGCATTGCCATGAGACAACCCTTCCACCAAGGAACTGACATCCCCCAGATGTAGACTTTGCAACCACCATAATCACTATCTATATATGCATACAGATTGAAGTCAGAATTCTTGGGATACCAAAGACCAAGTGTTGAGGCACCTTTGAGGTAT
>BJCO01395195.1:0-16787 GCA_018326465.1 Flaveria floridana | reverse complement strand
CCACTACCCCCCACCATCACCACTACCCCCCACCATCACCACTACCCCCCCCACTATCACCACTACCCTCCACCATTAACCACCACCCACCTACCACGCCCACTACCACCGTTCCCACCACCACCAATTGCACCACAGGCACCACAAATACCACAACCACCTCCTGCACCATAGTCGCCACCACTGGAAACCACTACCACCACCCGTACCACAACAAGTACCGCCATCATCAGCACCACAACTACCACCACCACTTCTAACCACTACCACTTCAGCTACTACCACCTCAGCCACTGTCACCACCAACGTCCACTACCACTAATACATCCACCACCAGGAGCCACCACCGGGCACCACCACTGGCTGTCACTACCATAACCACCTTTGTATTTCATTTTTTCATATTATTGTACTTAACAAACAAAATAAAATAATGATTTATCTCATTCTCATAGGGTAACCAAACAAGATAATAGAATGTAATGATCCATTTTATTTATTTGTCTATTCCATTCTCTCATTCAATCTATTACTCCATACCAAATGAACCCTTAGGCCCTGTTTGGTTGGGTCTTAATAAACCCATTCAGACCTTAATGTCTGACTAGGTCAGACATGAGTGTTTGGTTGGGTCATATCTTAATGAGCACCATGTCTGACTGACCACTTATTAAGTCAGACATATGTTCCTATCTGACCAACTCATCTACCACCACCTTCATTCAGCCACAAGCCTTCCCCTTCATCTACCACAGGTCGCCACCATCTGCAAGCGCCGGCAGCCGAACCACCGGCAGCCGCACCACCAGCAGCCGCCCCAGCAGTCCAGCAGCCGCCCCAGCAGCTGCACCACCGATTCATCATCACCTATTCATTGTTTATTCACCCATTTCCACCTGTAATCTTCAAGATTCTCAATCCCCACCGTCACCGGTGGTTGTAACTTGTAAGCTCGTAACCATGTCGCAGATGCGGCAGCAGCAGGAGGATTCCGGTGGATTGCCGTCGTCGGAAGGCGGTGTTCGTCGGAAACGCTCGTCATTTAGGCGGTATATCGATCAAACCCTAGTTTGTGATTTGTTGATTGAGGTTGATTTTGGTGGAATTGGTGTTTGATTGGTTGATTTGGGCGTGAAGGGTGTTTGAATTTATGGGTTTTGTTGGTGATTGTTGCAGTGCTGTGTTGGAGATGATGAAGTTCTGTACGATTAATAAGTATGTGGAGCCTGTGTTGGAGCCCTTGATTCGAGGGATTGTATGTGACATTAATGTATTGGTGTTGAGCTTCGTTTTGGTTGGTTTTGTGAGTGTTTGTTTGGTGATTGTGTTTTTTTAATAATTATTCATTATTAGGAGTTATAACCAAACAGATATCCAACCAAACAGACTTAATCTGGTTCAACACTTATTGATTCAGACCTCTTATTGATTTAACACTTATCCATTCAGAAGTTGCCAAACAACCCCTTAGTATATCAAGACTATTATCACAAGTTTAAAAAGGTAGGTGCTTTAAGTGTCCATTCATGACATGTAAAGGGACTATCCTTGCAAGATGGTGTAAGCTTGAAAAACACACCGACCAAAATAGGTTTTCATCTGATTCTACACTTTCACCAATTCCCCAAATCTTAAACCAATAATCAACTCCCCTTCGCCCCGACTACAGCGGTTGTAGGGCTTCTCCGACGTCTCCCACCGTCGCAAACAACCGTCTCCACCGCCGATCACATCACCGGAGGTAACTATTCACTTATTCTATCTTATTTTAGGTTAACTTGATCGTGTTCCTTATCAAATTTCTCAACATTTAAGGCCCTAATCATAGACAAATCACACTGATTGATCTATGTATCGTTGCATTTATTAGACGTATGTGTTAATTGTCGTCTCGATCATATTGTTTTTATTGTGATTCTATTCTGTTTCAGATAAGTTCAGAGGGTGTTACAAGGTTTTGAGTTTTTATTCGTGGTTACTGAGAGATCTGCTGTGTAATACAAGGCTAGGGTTTTTGATGCGTTGTTGGAGTATTTGATTATGGCTAATAACCATGGGGGTTCTGGATCAAAGTTTGTGTCTGTGAATTTGAATAAGTTATATGGGCAGCCTTCTCATCATAGTTATCAGTCTCATAGTGGCTCTTATGGGTCAGGCGTTGGGTCAAACCGTGCCCGGCCAGGTGGGCATGCTAGTGCGGGATGTGGGATGGTTGTTTTGTCGAGAAATCGTCCTTTGCAGAAGGCTGTGCCGAAATTATCTGTTCCACCCCCCTTGAACTTGCCTTCATTGAGAAAAGAGTATGAGAAAATTGATTCG
This sequence comes from Flaveria floridana, assembly GCA_018326465.1. NCBI lineage: Eukaryota > Viridiplantae > Streptophyta > Magnoliopsida > Asterales > Asteraceae > Flaveria > Flaveria floridana. The sequence goes on along the minus strand of BJCO01395195.1, from coordinate 14,468 downwards.
TCGGGTGCAGGGGGAGGGGTGGCGGGTGGTGCTGGTTCAGGGAGTGGTACAAGGCCTAGTTCGTCGGGTATGGGATGGACGAAACCTGGAAATGTAGCTTTGCAGGAGAAGGATGTTAGTAGTGACACTCGGATTTCAGAGACTATGAATGTTACTGAAGGTGCAGCTACTAAAGTAAGTGGTGCTTACATGCCTCCCTCGGCTAGGTTTGGTGGGGGACTTGGGCATGGAGACGCAGCCTCAGCTCATCATTCAAATGTAGAGAAAGCTATGGTGTTGAGGGGGGAAGATTTTCCATCTTTGCGGGCTGCTTTGCCTTCCTCAACCGGGCCTGCACAAAAGCAAAAGGAAGTGCCTTTTCAGAAGGTGAAACAGTTAATTAGTGAGGAGTCATCCAATGATCTAAGAAACAGTTTTTGTTTCAACTCATCAGGTCATGATCAATCATTACATCACATTGCAAATAGTGTGAATGGAAACAGTGGTCAGAGTTCAAAACCAAGTAGTGCACGCGTGGATCATGCTCAGAAGCAAGAGGACCCTCTGCTACTCATATGGTTGAATCCAAGGTCTGATTGGGCTGATGATGAGCGAGATACAGGTCATGGATTTGCAGGAAGGAGTGGGAGAGATCAAGAGTTGTCAAAAAGTGAAACATACTGGGATAGAGATTTTGATGTGCCCAGAAGCAGCATCTTGCCTCACAAACCGCCTAATAATCTGTCTGAAAGGCGCAGTCAGCCGATTGCAAAAAGTTCTACCTATGAAGCGCCTAAAGTTGAGCCTTACAGAGAAATTAACTCTTGGAGGAATTCTTCTATTCACAAAGATAGGCCTAGTGGACCCATTGCTATGAATGAAGGTAACAATGTTACTGGATCAGATCTTAAAAACAGTAAATACATGTCATCTATTGGAGACAATGCAAACAGGGATTCTACATTTGTAAGAAGAGCTGCAGCACAAGGAAGACAAGGGGGACAAAGACACTGGAATAACTCAATTGAATCTCCTAGGTACAAAACTGAAGGTTACCACAATTCTACAGGGTCAAAGTCAGTTTTTTCTTTAGGTGGCAAGTCTTCATTTTTAAAGAGTGAACGGAGTTACTTAGACGATTCTTGTCAGAAAGACTTCAGTTCCAGTGTTTATGATGAAAGAGATCCGTTTACTGGAAGCTTAGTTGGAGTGGTTAAGAAGAAGAAGGATGTGATTAATCAGGCAGATTTCCATGATCCTGTTAGGGAGTCTTTTGAGGCTGAACTGGAGCGAGTTCAGAAGATGCAAGAGATGGAAAGAAAAAGGATCGCTGAAGAACAAGAAAGAGCTTTAGTGCAAGCACAAAGAGAGGATGAAGAGAGACGAAGGGTGATTTTAGAAGAAGAAGAAAGGCGAAAAAGGGTGGAAGAAGAAGCAAGGGAAGCTGCTTGGATAGCAGAACAAGAAAGATTGGACGCAATTCAGAAAGCTGAAGAGCTGAAAATTGCTCGTGAAGAAGAAAAAAGGAGGATGCATCTGGAAGAAGAGAGGAGGAAACAAGCTGCCAAACAGAAGCTACTAGAATTGGAAGCTAGAATGGCAAAACGGGATGCTGAAATTGGAAAAGGGGGTAATTCTGTTGATACTGGTGCAGACGATGAAGTTCCTGCTGGTGGAAAAGGCAGTGATGGGTCTATGGATTCAGATATTGATAACTGGGAAGTTAGTCAGAGAATGGTGGAGAGAATAACTACAGCAAGTTCTGATTCATCTGCAATTGACAGGCCCTTTGACCGGCTTCAGATCTCTAGAGAAGTTTCATCTAACTTTATGGAAAGAGGAAAACCTGTTAGTCCGTGGAAAAGGGAAGCATTTGAAGTTGGAAGCAATTCATCTTTCTTACTCAATGACCAGGAGAACGGGCATCATAGTCCCAGGAGGGAAGCATCCAATGGTGGGAGATCTTTTCCTAGGAAAGAGTTATACGGAGGTGGATACATGCCTTCAAGATCTCCTGATACTGATGGATTTCCTCATCTTGGAGATCGAGATCATAGGTGGAATTCATTTGGGGATGGAGAATCGTATGGAAGAAACAGGGATATTGAGTCAGAATTTTATGACAACGTTGGTGAGAAATATGGTGAAGCTGGTTGGGGGCAGGGATATTCTCGTAACAATACCCGTTCTCCTTATTCAGAACGATTGTATATGAATGCGGAGTCAGATAAGGTTTATTCGTATGGGAGGTCACGGTATTCAATGAAACAGCCTCGTGTTCTCCCCCCTCCATCACTATCTGTGCCCAGATCATCGGTGAGAGGGGAAAATGAAATCTCAGGTCCTTCAAGTTCTCTAGAATCGACTGCAAGAACAGGGAATTATGGTGGTCCTCAGGACAATCTTCAACAATCAGAGCTTGTTGATCTTCAACAAGGAATTATGGCACAGAATCTGGAGAAAAATGACACGCCGAGGTGTGATTCACAGTCATCTCTCTCAGTTTCGAGTCCACCTAGTTCACCAACACATCTGTCTCATGATGAGCTGGATGATTCTGTTGGTTGTTCAGTTACAGTTACCGGAGTTGAAGGTGGGAAGGAAGTTGTGAATGATGAGCCTGGAGATTTGGCTACCATGTCAACATTAAAGTCTGTTTCAACCGATGAAGATGAAGAATGGACCCTTGAGAATCATGATGAGATGCAAGAACAAGAAGAGTATGATGAAGATGATGGTTATGGTGAAGAAGATGAAGTTCATGAAGGACCTGATGACAACATTAATCTGACACAAGAGTTTGAACATATGCCACTTGAGGAGAAAGATTCAACTAATGTGATGGAAAATTTAATATTGGGATTTAATGAGGGTGTTGAAGTTAGAATTTCAGGTGACGAGTTAGAGAAAGATCTGAAAGCAGATGCGGATGCAAATACTGTTGATATGCCAGAAATTTCTGTTGGCGTTGTAGAAAAACCAGCAGCAGGTGATGCACTAATCAATGAACAGCCCCGAAATATTTCCAAATCAACTTCTTCTAGTCTCTCAGGTGATCCTTCTGCTCAGCAGATGGTCTCATCTATGGGTGAGATTGCATCCTCTTCAGGCCTGTCTACCACACCTGTTCAACTCCAGTTTGGCTTATTTTCTGGCCCGACACTCATACCATCACCAGTTCCCTCCATACAAATCGGGTCAATACAGATGCCTCTCCATCTACACCCACCTGTTGCTTCATCAATGGGCCATATACACCCATCACAACCACCACCTTTGTTCCAATTTGGTCAATTGAGGTATACGTCTCCTGTTTCCCAAGGAATTCTTCCCATGACTCCCCAACCCATGTCTCTTGTTCAGCCAAACATTAACCACATTCATAACCATACCCATTTTAATGTGAATCATAATTCAGCAACTTTTCTACCTTATCAGTTTTCTCAAGAAAGTTCCGCTATCAACATTGAAAACGACAGTGGTTTGGCCAATCCATTAAACAATCAAAACAATCTTTCCCATGCTGCTGATAACAGAATTGCATCTAACCCCGTTACACAAACTGAAGAAAAAAGTCATTACACAACTGATAGTCATTCTCAGTTGCAGTTTGCCCCAGCATCAGCTAAGGTTCTTTCTGGTGATAAAAATGTACCATTGTCAAAGGCGCCTGGCCCGTCAAATAGGGGGAGGAGAACTGTGTACACAGCAAGAAATTCTGGTCCAAGAACATTTCAAGCTTATGATTCCCTGGGCTCTAACGGATTTCAGAGGAAACATCGACGCCCGATGCAACGAACCGAATTTCGAGTTCGGGAGAATGCTACTAATTTGAGGTTAGATGACAAGTTAAGCAATAAAGGTATACTGAATCCTACAAGAGGTGGGTATGGGCGTCAAAAGCGGTCTGCTATGTCATTGAAACCGGTTGTACACGAAGGTGATATTATCTCTGAAATCAGGCCAGAGAAAGAAACTGCAAAAACAAAAACTCAGGTGACTTCGTCCTCTGTTGACAACATAACGAGGAACATTCCTGAAGATGTTGATGCACCTTTGCAAAGTGGTGTTGTACATGTTTTTAAGCAACCAGGCATAGAATGTCCGAGTGATGAAGATGATTTCATAGAAGTGAGGTCAAAACGACAGATGTTGAATGATCGGCGTGAACAGAGAGAAAAAGAAATAAAGGCAAAGTCACGTGTTGCAAAGGTCTCACTTTACAGAATCTATTTGATTGAAACCCTTTTCATCTTTTTTATGGTTTGGTTATTGTCTAAACATATTTCTTATCTTTCTTCAGCAACCACTAAAGGCTCGTATGACGTCTACTGGTGCAAATAAAATCTCTGCATCATTGTTTGGTGAAGCATCAAACAACATGCGTTCTGATGTTGATGGCCTGGTGAAAAAAGAAACGTCTGCTGACCTTTTAACAACGGATTCTCAGTTGTTGGCTTCAGTTGACACTCCTACTGTGGATACTGATGGGCATGCAGGGATAAGACAGCATAATAGCAAGTATATTTTTTCTAATAGGCACTGAAAATAGCATTGAGAAGTGTATATTTATTATTAACAGTATACATTGCTCTACAGGATCATCCAAAGAGAATCTGCACCTGCAATATCTGGTGTGGCTGAAGATCATGGTTCAAATCTCGCGCCTGAGCCTGAAATCAAGGTTGTTGATAATGTTCAAACATCTCTGGGTGACTGGGGTAATGCACAAATGGATCAACAGGTGAAAACCTTTATCATTTCTTGTTTTTTCTTCTAAGCATGAAAACCGTAAAATATTGAACTTTTTTAGAACATACTACAGGTTATTCCCTTAACTCAGACACAACTGGATGAGGCTATGAAACCTGCAAGGTTCAATACGACAGATATAACATCTATTGGAGATCATACCACTTTGGTCAGTGAACCTGTTTTGCCTTCCTCATCAATCTTGACAAAGGGAAAATCAATTTCATCCTCTTCAAGCCCAATAAACTCACTGCTTGCGGGTGAAAAAATTCAGTTTGGTAAAGCTTATGCTTCCTGAAAGCTTAAAGTTAAAACACTCTTGAATTTCTCATACATATTCTGATAATGTCATCCTATCTCTCCATGAACAGGGGCAGTTACCTCCCCAACAATACTTCCTCCGAGCAGTCGTATTGTTTCACACGGGATTGGGGCTCCTGGGTCCTCTCGTCCTGACATGACTCAAAATACTCAAAAAAATTTAAAAGCAGAAAGCGATCGTAATATTTTCTTCAAAAAAGACGAGCAGTCTACAGAAGATCATGTCACTGAAGTTGAAGCTGCTGTTTCAGCCATGGATGTGGCTGATACTGATGAGATTATCGGCAATGGCTTGGGGCCTGTTCCGGTTTTGGTGTCAAAAAGTTTTGGAGGTGCAGTTGAGGGTATTCAAGGAGGTAAACCAATTTTCATTACATCTAGATAATGTTACTTATCTATTTATTGGTTAAATATGTTGATATTTGAAATGTTTTATAGGATTGACTGGGGATCAGCAATCTGGAAGTCAATCTAAGCCTGAGGAATCACTCAGTGTATCACTTCCTGCTGATCTATCTGTTGAGACTCCACCAATATCTTTATGGACACCACTACCAAGCCCCCAGGGCTCATCAACCCAAATGCTATCTCATTTCCATGGTCCCACACCTTCTCACTTTCCCTTCTATGATATGAACCACCCCATGATGAGTGGTCCGGTCTTTGCAGTTGGCTCACATGACGAATCTGACGCATCCAAGTCCCAATCTCAAAAGCCCACCGTGTTGGGTTCAAGGCATATTAGTGCATGGCAAAATCATTCTGGCATGGATTCGTTCTATGGTCCTGCTGGATTCACAGGTCCTTTTATTGGTTCACCTGGTGTCCAAGCTCCACCACATATGGTGGTTTATAACCATTATGCCCCAGCCGGTCAGTTCGGGCAGGTTGGCTTGAGCTTTATGGGTGCCACATACATCCCGTCTGGAAAACAACCTGATTGGAAGCATGATCCAACTTCTAGTCGGGGTGAAGAGGACATGAGTTCTATGAATATGGTTTCTGGACCCCGCAACCCACCCAACATGCAGCCTCCAATCCAGCATCTTGGCCCTGGCTCTCCCTTATTGCCCATGGGTTCACCCTTGACCATGTTTGACGTGCCCCCATTTCAGGTAAAACTTTGGGCTGCTTAATTGTTGTTACTGCTTATTTTTAGAACTACCGATAAAACTTGATCGTTTATGTGTGAGCAGACTGCACCTGACATGGCGTCCCAAGCACGGTGGTCCCACATGCCTGCATCGCCGCTTCACGCCGTCCCTATGTCACTGCCATTACAGCAACAAGCAGAAGCTATGACCGGACATTCCCAGTTCAGCAGCCTCAGAGGACATCCTGTTGACCAGTCGACGTTTCCTCCCAATAGATCATCTGAACCTCAGGCTTCAAGTCCTTTTCCTGTTGTTAGAGATACAACAATCACCCATTTCCCGGATGAGCTTGGGTTGGCAGACTCATCTGGACCATCCATTTCTACCACATCTGCTCCAGTCACCGTCAGTCATATCACTTCAGGAACTACAAAAACTGGAGACAGGGCTCTGAGAGGTGGAACCAGCATTCACAATAACAACGGCAGCAGCAGTGTTGAGTCCAAGAATCAACACCAACAGGGTAAGAACTTGTCTTCTCAACAGTACAATAATCATGGTAGCGGTTACGGGTATCAAAGAGCTGGTGGAGGAGGGGTGTCTCCAAAGAACAAGTCTATGGGGGGTCAATGGTCCCATCGTAGGACAGGGTTTCATGGAAGATACCACTCCATGGGTCCAGAAAAAAGCTTCCCATCTTCAACAAAAGTGAAGCAGATTTATGTCGCAAAACAGCCGGGTTCAGGTGTGTCTGGTTCATCTTCTACAATGGGATAAACGCGACCGTGGTTCGGGTATGAATTCCATGGGATGTTAATCGGAGGTCTTTTTGGATTTCATAATTGTTTTTGTTTGAGCTTTGGATGTTTGATCGATAGAGGTTACTGTGTAGAAGCTTTTAGTACCATTCTGAAGTTGAAGTCAGGAAGGAAAGAGTTTAGAATTATGGTTATTGTTTGTTGGTGTGTCTAGATGTACCAAAATTGTGTTCAATAATTAATACTCCTATTCACACCCTTATGATGTTTTGATTTTAATTTCATTATTAGAAAGTAAAGGAGCAAAATATACAAAATGTTAAAACTTTATGTTGTAAGTTTGATTTTTCTTTTACGAGATCTATGTATTTGGTTCCTACTATTCACTTAGCAACTCAACATGTTTGATATAAGGTCCCTTTTATTTATTTTAAAAATCTGGTACATCATAACCCCGTTTCAAATGTCCTGTGGCAAACCTTCATTTTTTAGCATTGATTTGAATATCAACCACCCTTGATTGACAAATACAGCACGCCTGCAAGCCAAACCCTTGATTGACAAATACAGCACGCCTGCAAGCCAAACAAGATAGTATATAGGTTGTTTCATTGGGTTTGAAGCCTGAATGGTTCATTTGTGTGAATCGAGAGAATGCAGCTGCACCATGGCCGTGTAACCCATCGTACTCCAAAATACATCATCTCTAAAAAGCATCTCATCAAACAACTTCTCAGCTTACAAGTTTCCAGATGTTAGATTTAGTATTCAAATCTATAAACAAATTGCTTACAGCCACCGTAGTTTTTCATTCCCTTTGTATGACACAACCCATTACGGAGTCCGCAAGATTCAGATGGTTTGACTGAGCACAAGCTGAAGTTAAGCTGAAAATGGTTATGTACTTGGGTAATCAGGTTGCAACTTTGTTTGAAGTAAACTGGTGACAGCCATCTTAGCATGATTGGATTCTACATGAGCTGCTAAACTTGAATTCCAAAATGAGATATTGATGTCGATAACAGAAGCAATCATATGGCTAGAAACTCAAAGATTAAGCAAAAGCTTCAAGAAACTTCGAAGGTTCTTGATACAACTTAAATGTTCACAATATAAGAATAATAAACCAAAAACTAAACTAAACGTTCACCAAGAAACAACATTATAGTAGATCCTAACAATCTAAGTACAACAGTAAACCAAATAAATAAACTAAAAAGACAACTAAAGAAAGTTCAAACTTGTAGATGCTCCTACATTTTGTCCCCTTTTTTCTCCCTTTATTGAACAGAAATCTGCATGATTTCCCGTCACTAAATCAACCATAAATGGATATTAAAGATTAATGGACAAGGTTTCTGTGTAACCATGAACGAGTTTCACTTGCATATGCACATCGATAACACATTCAACAAAGCTAACCTGGTTAGGGACATGACCATCCTTAATAATTTGAGAAACCAGCACAATTCCATCTCTCTTTACCATGTGAAGATCATAACCAGTTATCAAAGCATATAACGAAAATCATCCTTAGTAAAGACCAACTTCCCGTTATCAAACTCTTGACAGTTAATGTACATGCTGAGATGCTTATAGGCAAATAAGCATCATCAGGAAGACGAAGTTTTAAAGCACAACCTCGTAGTGAGCAAAAAAGTGGGTGTTCATTTGAGTCAGACCAGCCGTTATATTGAGCACGATGAGCACAAGCCTGTTAACCTTCCACTGTCGGGAGCCAAGGGTTGTCACAGCTCTGTGAAACCAGCCTTACGCAGTGCCCCTTACTCCCTTAGTCTAGAGTCTAAGTAACCCGAGCCTTCGCTCGAGCCACATGAACCAACTCTCGACTTGGAACGGGCAGACAAGAGTTCGCCCTTTCAGACTCAACCAAACTGGTCCGAGCCATTGTCCAAACCCACATTAATACCCCCACTGGGGTTACAGGCAAGCGCTACCAAGCCCGGTGACAATGTACCTATGATTAACATTAGACCGATGTGGGTTCAGTATGTATTATCTAATAAGTTGTTTCATAAAGACGATTGCATTCTTGATATTATTATTTATTTAACGTTGTGATTTTAGCTATTATACAGAAATTTGGTTGTTTATCATAAAAGCATACATGTTTTGTGAAGCTTTTATATCGATGAAATGCAATGAAACATATTACATATTTACGACAAGTTTTTCAATGTTACACAACTATGTAAACGAAGACGGTGATGTTGGTTTCAAGATTCATAAATAAGTGCACTGTAACTTGAAGTGCCAAACCATATATCTGATCTTTTTACATGGGCATGGTTTGATTATAACATGTTAATTACCTAACCACATACACTTGAGAGATACGTTGTAACACGTCTATTAGTTTATACAATTTGATTTTTGAAAACTTGAACCGTTTTGTTTTCTCACATAAAACGTCATTTGATTACTTTCTATCCGTTCATCGAGAAACTTTGTTGCTTTGTTTTGTAACATCAAGACAATCGAGACGGGACATGGAAGAGTGCTAAAAAGCATGAAAAGATCTTGGTACAAACATTGTATTAAATCAAACACTGTATCTTTCTATTAAGTTGTTAAACATTATAATTTTCAAGTATTTAACTAGTAATTCCTTTAGACGGGAGTTCTATATATCAAGTTTAGCGATCATTTTTTATTGATAAATATTTTTTCGTTAAATTTAGGATAGAATCTGAATACAAATCTATGCATTTAAACTTTTAAAAAGACCATAAGATCTCGCGTAATTTGTCCTCTTCGTATACAACGATACAAAATCATTCCCAAAATCTTTTAATAACAAGATATGTTAATTTTAAAATCCCATGCGACCTTAATACAAAACGTTCGTAATATGAACGCAGAGAAAATAAGACGATGGTCCCATCACCACATGATTGATGTCATTTCAATTCATTTAGGTTCACTTTCACATTTCATCTTCATCTGAATCCACCGATGAAGCTTCATTTTCGTTGTTCTTATTAGGTAAACCATTTATGTTCATCACAATTTGACTTTCTGTTAGTTGTAGTATTTCGTTATTGTTGTTTGATACTTTTGATTGCATTTTTTGTGTTTTGTTTCGGTTGTGTGATTATATCAGTGTGTTTAACGAAGAAATGTTATCAGTTTGACTTAGATTATGGAACAAAATTGTTTCGCTCAAGTATTTGATGCACACGTTTGTGATTTGAGCTTCGTTGCCTCTGATTAGCTGAGGAAAACGTGTTACTCATTGAATTATGGTGATAACCAATAATTGACTTTAGAAATGATCGGGCCTTTTAGCTTTCTTCTTAGACATATGCGTTAAAATGCAGATTTCTCCTGTAAAACTCGAACTCTATGGTTTTCTGACTCTATAAACCCTTATTCGGTAGAAGAGAACGTATGTATTTGGACTTGTTGATGCAATGATTTAGTGGTATTCGCCAGAGTTAAGATCCATGGATAAGGATAATTCGGGTGCATACACAAGCCCAGGTACTCCTGATTATGCAGATAACCATGGTAAAGGATTCCAAAAGAATTGGGGTTCAAAGAGGGTACCTTTGCCAAGCAGTAATGTAACGCAGAGGCGTACTAGTGTCAATATATTGATGCCTTTTAATAACGGGAGGACAATGCCTTCGAAATGGGATGATGCTGAGAGGTGGATCACGAGTCCAGTGTCCGGTTCTGGAGTTTGCAAGACTTCAGCACCACCGCCTGAGAGACAACCCAAGTCAAAGAGTGGACCACTGGTGCTGGCTCCTGGGGACACCTACTTTTCAAGCTATTCACCTGGTTTCCCTGTGCTTGGTGGAAGCACACATGATACATTTGCAGTTTCATCGCATGCTGCTGGTGTTCTGGAACCTAGTAGATATTCTTTTGGTGGAACTGATGCACACTGTGTTCCTGCTGACACTGAGTGTTCAAATTCTGATTCTCAAGGTATAATCTTGCTCCATTTGGTCTGTTTTCTCAGAATGCACTCCAATATCACAAGCCTTGCTAGTCGACATGGCTTTCAATTTGATTTGTAGTTACAAGTGATCTTTATACGAGTTTGGTGGCTCCTATGCTATTTGATAGTATATGTTTTGTTAATATGTCATCTTTATAGCCTATTTGATGCTTGCTGGTGACTTGTAAACTAATGCGCAGACGAAAAGATTGATGGAAACAATGTTACTTGTGAGATTTCAAGACGAGATATGGCTACCCAAATGAGCCCAACGGATAGCCCGGGGTCCTCTCTAAAGGGAGGGGTACTGCTCTCTACCGCACCTCCATCAGTAGAGCCTAAGAGCCACTGTTCTACCAGAGTGGAAGTTCGGGATGTCCAGGTGGACAAAAGAGCCACCATGACAATGCGACCAAAAAGACATAAAAAGGGAATGGAAAAGAATGAGTCAACAGATATCCACCTGGCTTGCACATGGAACCCTACAGAAGGACCAATGGAACTGTCAAAGTATGGCTCAAAGTTCCCTATCTTCAAAAATGTTTACTGCAGTTCATGTTAAATATTAATTACTTGTGGGCACTGATTACACGCGCACCTTATAAGATTTAATGTGTGCATTGTTTCATTTGGTGATATTCCTTTTTGGTATTTGTTCAAGGGGAAAGACTGTGTATCTATGAATACATAAATAATGGATATTTTCTCTTTCAATGTTTTGCAGGCTCCAGAAAGAGGAAGCAAGGATCACTGCTTGGGAGAACCTGCAGAATGCGAAAGCAGAGGCCTCAATCCGAAAACTTGAGGTGTGGTCATCTTGACAATTAACCACAATTATATCTATTCTCTAGATCGAATTCAATAGTTCTTGTTTTAATATTGCTTTTGGGTATCATGACAATTGAATAACTAGAAAGACATGCACAGATGAAAGATAAACTGTTTTCTGTACAGATGAAACTGGAAAAGAAGAAATCAGCATCGATGGAAAAAATCATGAAGAAACTAAGAATCGCTCAAACTAAAGCCCAAGAAATGAGGAAAAGATCAATGCCAGCAAATGAGGCTCCGAGAACCAGCCTCAAGGTCATGTCTTTACACAGATACCCGAAGATTTCACTCACCTCTTGCTTTTCTTCCAAACATTCTTGAATCAGGTGAACTTCAATTCATGTTTCTATCCTCCACCATTGCATCTCATTATTTTTGTTGGTTTCATTATGCAATTTTAGGAGTATGAATGTATATTCCATTATTCTGAAGTGTTTTTGAACAAGTTAACACATAGTAGTCAGTGACACCAATTCTGAACTATATTTCTTAAAACAGGCTCCCCTCAAAATTTTAAACAAAACTGAACATGTATTATAACAGAAAACCATTTAAAGACACCAATTCAGAGTCTAAAACAAGAATTAAAAAGCAAAACTTATCAAACATTAGTTATGGGGTGAACATGTCAAAACAATATACATATATTTGAGTGTGTTAGCGATGAAAACGATGAAAAATGTTCTTTGGTTTACAGTGATTTATTAGTTCTTATTTGAAGATCCACACTTGTGTGTGTATATATATTAACATATGTTCATCATTTATTCATGTAATCAAAATATACATGCTGTATGCATAATATAGAAGATATGGTGAGAATAATAAAACCAAGTTCATGCATGTTTCATTAACTGTCCTGATTTGTTGTGATTCACAAGTTTGTAAGAGTGCATCAAATCAACTAAACTATACAGGTTTGATTCACTTGTTTAAAGTCATCTTGTCAATGCTTATAGATTGACTTCTAGCTTTAATATTAGAGAAAACACGAAAAAGCTCTATAGACTACAATCAGCGTTGCAAAAATCTGTCTAGGCCGTTGATTAATTGGCGACTAGTCGCTAGTTGGCCTCTCACCCTGTACTTTTTACCTAATCCCCCAATTAATCGCTAGGCCGTCAACGGTGGTCAAATTTGGCCCTAGGCGGTTCTAATTGGCCAAAATTCGGAAATTCCGGCGACTCTAAAATTTTCCAACCGATTAATCGGTAGTCGGTTACTTACCGCCCAACTAGCGCCTGAAGACTTTTACTAACACTGACTATGATTCGGAGAGCAACCACCAAATGATAAAATTATTTTTGATACTTTTCTCATAGTCAAAACCACAAACCTTGGTGTGTAAATATAAATAATATAACAACTCATGCTAGTTTTTCTCTTAATGGAGGTAGAAAACATTCAAAACACCATCTTTGAAATTTATAAATAATATAACAACTCATGCTAGTTTTTTTTTAATGGCGGCGGAACACATTCAACAACACTATCTTTAGAATGTACAATCATATTAAATTTTACAAATTTGGTCCAAAAAATAAACCCAAGTCATTTTTTTCAAAAGAAAACGAGTTGTCACTCTCGGTTACATAGTAATAATGAGAAAAATTGTCATTGTTTTCGAAAGATGACGAGCCATCTATTGCAACTCAACACACATAGTTACGCCGAAGAAATCACTTGGGCCGCCACCTGGTGGGTGAGACAAGAACTTTCGTGAGTTTACGAGCTTATAAGTATACAAGTTTACACCTGTTACACATGCTTAAAAATTTACTGGTTAAAATTTATATTTTTACATAAAAAGTTTACATATTTATAAATTACAAGTATTATGATCATGATGTATATGAATATGTACTATATTACCCAAGTCAACCTCTATTCTTGTGAAGATAAAAACACAAACCCATCATTGTGACATAATATATACCACCATCCGCAATGGTGAATTGAGTTTACGGCGTCTCACCTATGAGTTCCACTCAAGAAGCAAGCATGGTATATTTTGTACAACCATGAAGACGTATGTATTGATTGATTATACTATAAAGTTGATGAATATGTCACCAAAGGGGGTTGTTAAGTGTCATTTGCTCGCAAGCCTTTTCCCACATTGACATATGGGCTAGCTAGCCCATGTCACCCACATCTTATTATTAGGGGCGTTTTTGGAGGCCTAAAGCGAAACTGAATTTTGAGGTCTTTTTAAACATTATTATAAAAACTCTCCTTTTTTATCCGGGCTTGGGACCGACAATAATATACTAAAAAGTTTATAATTGACGGAGTTAAATTTTTTTTTGATGTTTTGATGATGCTATAAACTTATTTAAATGAACAAGTTTTAATTTATTTGAGTAAATATTTTTAAATTAAATTTATTTTTCTAGCTTTACTTGTTGCAAATTCTTTAATAAACTCGTCATAATCAATTTTTTTTAAAAAATTCTTTTTCAATCGCTAAAATAGCTAAACCATATAATATTTCTTGTGACATTGTAGATCTTAGATAATTTTTAATCAATTTTAACTTAGAAAAACTTCGTTCTGCAGAAGCAACGATTTTCTTGTTCTCTTCTTTTTTTCTCTTTGATCCAACCTGATTCATGTTTTCTAATTCGTTTTGACATGTTCAATCAAATCTAGATGACTAGATGAACCAAAATACCAAAGATACTCCTAAATCAAACTCAAGCTACTCCTAAACTCCAAAATACCAAAGCTACTCCTAAATCAAAGTCCGAAGCAATTAGTTAC
>BJCO01394835.1:0-11084 GCA_018326465.1 Flaveria floridana | reverse complement strand
ATATATATATATATATATATATATATGTATATATATATATACAAATAAAAAAATATACATAAAATAATATTTAAAAAAATTAATTATAATAAATTTTCATTTCAATTTTTTTAGGTGTTCCATATTATGTTGTTACAATTTTATCTTTTTTTCATGCATTTCACAGAAATTGCGCACAAACAAACACGGGTTCGCTTGTTTTTCACACAAAAATAAACACGGGTTTATTTTGTTAAAATGAAATGATCTAATTAGAAATGTCGAGATTGTGTTTGTGAATGTGTTTCAGATTTTTGTTGTAAGTGATGGTCGATCATCAGTTGAGCAGTGTACATGATCAGAGAACTTGTTCCTAAAGTTTGCAGAAGATACCAAGCTAGGAATCCTCCTCCTACATCTTCTGAAGCACTCGAGATTAGAGATTTGGGAAAGCTGTTCCAATATCTTTAGAAAGGATGCACTGAAAAAGGGGGAGCATATAAATAGGGGAAGCTTATGAGATGAATAATCTTTCTCATCAGATTCAGAATGCTTCAATTTTAAGATCTTTCTACTATTGACTTCTCGGTGCTGATTTTGTTTGAAGACGTTGATAATGATAGACTAAGGGGGAGTATTGTTGGAGCTGTACAAGATAGTCTATATTATCAACATAGTCAAAGTCAACAAAAGTCAACGTCTCAGTCAAAGTCCATAGCAAAGTCAAACGTCGAGTTCGAGACGAAGAACCAAGTGAAGATATTGAAGATATATTGGGTGTGAGACTTTATTGTATTAAATATATTTTGTGTGAACAAAATATATTTTATCTTGTTTTAGCTTTGTTTTAGTCTAGTTTAATAGTCTAAAGGGTTAAATGTAAATAGTGAAAGTTAATCAAGACTATAAATAGCCTAATTGTAATTAGGATTGGTTAATGGTTGAATGACCAATTGATTGAGGGATTTATTTGTAAACATATCATTTGAAATCTAATTGAATATCAAAGGGGATTTTATTGTGTTTATCATATTTTGATCCATAATCTTCATGATTTGAATCAAGTGTGATTATTTTGGGCTAACAATTATCATGAGGTGCTAGCTCCTTCTGAAAATAGCCTCTAGTGCAGAGAAAGGATATCCTCTCCATCCTCTCTTTCTCCATAGCCTCCTCCTTCCTTTTCTTAATTTCCTCTTCTATGGCTAATCTTGTTGCCTCCTCCTTTTCTTTTTACAGCAAGGTTGCCTTCTTCATTTTCACAAGCTCATCAAGTGAGAGTAAAACTATTTATTTATTGTCTACTCCCAGGCTGATAAGCCTGCCTATGACCTCCACTCTCCTTTGGTTGTTGATACTTTCTTGAGCGGCTGCTACTGCTTTGCTGCTTGGAGGCAGCAGCTTCCCAGTATCAAGTCTACCTTTCTTCTTCAGGTTCTCCAAACTTTCCTCCTTTAGAATCTCTTCAGCAGTGAGCTTCTCTTCCCTTTATGATTAGAGGAAGATTCAGCCTTTGGAGATTCTAGTTTAGAGGATTCAGGTTAGGGTGGTGGATGTTGAACTTGTCGTGCATGAGAGATAGGAGTTGTAAGGAAGTCCTCACTATTGACCTCAGAAGCCAGGTCAAGAATGGCCTCTGTGATAAATAGATCATCAAACGAAGAAGACAGTTCTATAATTCCTTTTGCAGCTTGGATTTCTGCTTTGGAAGTAATTTGAACTTCACTACCTGTCCCTCTTAAGTCAGTTGTTGGGCCTTCAGTCTGTGTCTCCCCTTCAAAGTTAATCTCAAGTTCAATAGAGACCTTAGGTTGACCAATTTCCTCTTCAGAGGTAAGTGGTGCATTCAGCCTTTGAAGCTCTTCTGCTCCAATGTAGGCAATAGCAACATCATGTGTGGGTTGTTCAAGTGAGGGACTTATCAGAAATTAGGTTAAAATTTGTTAAGGTCGATAAGCATCCTTGGGTTCACTTGATCATTGATACGAGGGGGTTGAGGAAAGATGGTTGTAGGGTGTTGCTATATGGGATAAAAGTAAGATATGGCATGAAGGGAAATTTTAATGGCAAGCCTGGGTTCCCTTGAGTTGATATCTGCTCTAAAGAGTGAGCAGATATCTCCTCATCATGTCTTTATTTCTCTAAATTCTCCCCCATTTTGGTAGCATCATCTTGAGAAGTAGATGAGCTAGAGGAATAACTCAAAGAAACCTGAGTTTGTACATGCCTAATAGACTTCTCAATCTGTTTCTCATCTAGTTAAGCCTTGAGATTTTCAATCTCAAGTTACTGAGTGGCAGACCTATCCTCTAAAGTCTTAACCTTTGATTCAAATTTTGAGACTTTAGAAAGTAGGTCTCTGATAATGAGTTGCAGACTACCCTCATCTTCTTTTGAAGAATCATTGGGAGATGAGATAACATACCTAGTATGTTCATCATCACCACCAGTAGTGGTTTCTTGGCACCATGGATACCTTTGCTTACTGATGTCTCTTTCAATGGCATCAATTGGCAAGGTTGTCGTAGACTCAATCTCACTGATGTTACCATTATCCTAAGAGGCTAGTGTAACTCTCTTAGTAGTTGCAATTGGTCTACATGAGTCACCTCCACTCCAGTTGAACTCACCTCAGTTTGGCCTAGCTGATGTGGGCTAGACATCAGAGGTTCCTTCAGGCTTAGTTGATCTTGAGAGTGGTATGGTATATCAACATCATGGCCCAGATGAAACATGTTATCCTCTTTAGATCAGGTTAAAAGGTCAAGAGAGGATAAAGAGGTTATTTCTAATGACCCGGGACCTTGGTCAGCACCTAATGGCTCCTCTCGTCCGATTAATCAGTTCTTCAAAAGATCTATCAGATTATACGTGAATACTTTGATCAATGAATCTTTGATTCTTTCTTCAATATGGAATCGATTTCATGGATTGGATTTCACTTGACTATCTACGGTTCCATTGCGTGTGCTCAGGGGAGTGTTGAGACTCACTTTGAAGGCTTAAGGCTTGGGTTATGGGCTCATTAGGTTAAGACTAAGAAGACTTAATACTGACATTGAGGTTAATTGATAGGATCAAATGCATCAATCTGTAATGAATTATGTAAACAATTCAAAGAAAACACAAACAATTATAATCAAATCAAGCACATATCAACAAAATTCACGATTTCATTGATATAGCAAAGACAATTACAAAAGTAAGAAAGCAATACATACAAAATCTTATGTCTATTGAATCTACTCTAGTCTAAGCTATATATACTACTAACAAACTAGAGACTATCTATTTATAATTCTAGTCCCTATACTATGATAAAATTCTAAAAGACACATTAAGACTAAATGTTAATCTTTCTAGAGTACTAACAATACTCCCCCTAAGATTGACATTTATCTTTGGTCTTCAAAAAACCTTCTCCCTGTCTTTATCTTCTATTGACTTTGTTTTCTCTTTGTCTTTAGTTGTCCATCTTCTATTAGTCTTCTTACTTCAATCTTCATGCATCAAAGAAATCTTCTGGTTCTTCTTTTATCTTGAACATCAGCTTCTTCTTATACATCTCTAGCTCCTTCAGAGCATTCTCAATTAATGACTTGAATTTGCTAGCAAGAACAGCTTGTTCAGGTTTCGATTCGTTTGTCTTTATTTCCATTTGCTTCATTCTTTCTAAAGTATCCTTTGACAAGCATGCAATGTCCGCATTAGCATACAACTCAATAGGACGATTACTTTCTTTGCAATACAACTCCAGAACTCCTTTCCTTGAGATTCTCATGAATTCAATATCATTAATGTCTCTCTTCACAATATTAGCATAAGCAAGAGCTTTCCGCAATGAAATTCTTTCCATAGCCACATTCATGACATTAATCATTGACATAAAATACTTCTTATCATTTTCTGCAATCTCAGGATTCACCTTCTCAAAACTTTGAACAGCAAGAAAAGAAATATAACTTGGATGTAGCAGTTTGAGCTCAAAAACTCCAAACAAAGTAATCATATCTACATCCCAGTTCTCAAGATTTTGAACCAATTTTAGTTCAAAAGTTTCAGAGTTGTAAAACCATCTCAAAATAGGTTTTGTTCTTTGAGTACCTTCGATTACTTTCAACCCTGGATTGGTAACTTTTTGAAAATAATGATCACAAAATTACAACATAAAATGATCTTCATCTTTCTTTCTTCCTTGATATTCATTTTGTTTCTTCAACTCAGTGAAATATTCCTTATCTTCTTGCTCACATCTTGTCTGAAGAAAAAATATATCTCGAATTATACCTCTGTGAAGTAATTCAACAAACATTTTCTCACGTTTAGCATCCAATGGGTTAATCAGAGGTAGTTTGTCTAACTCGTTCAAATCTTGCACTGGAAGCTTAATTATGCTTGAGTAAAAATGATAGACATCACATACAGCATTTACTCTTTTAATCAAAAAGACATCGAATATCTCATCATACTTCCATGCAATGATTTTAACTTGATTAAAGAAATCAGGAGCAATCATAGAATTCAGTAATTCAGCTACTGACTATCCTTTTTGAAATATGTTTCTAACAATATCTCCTGTACTTCTTGATTTATCTAAAATGTGCTTTTGCTCAGGAGTAGCCTTGTATGCTTCTTTCTCCGTACCAGCAAACATCTTCATCAACTCTTTTCTGCTATCATAATTACTGGATCTTCTTGCCATAGAATGAATATCTTTCGGTTTCAACATCCTTGTTGTTTTTGTAATCTCTAGATATTGAGGATTGTTTGTGTCAAGAATAATCATCTTATTAGCAATCTTTTCTGTTTCCTGAAAACTTCTAACAATATTCCTCAATGAAGTGGACTGAAGTCTTTTAAGGCTTTTCCATGGGTAATTTCTTGCTTGTAACCATGTGTAAGGCCCCCTTTCCCGGGCCCCTCACAGCTGGTCATTCATCGCACATAAAACGTTTTAAAACGTACATTTATCTTGCAGCGGAATTTAAAACTTTCTTTAATAACTAAAACATGTCAATTCATAACTTTACAACATTCTTTTTCATCTCAAAATACAATGACATGTCAAAATATGGATGCCAGCCTCAACGGAACTGAGTAGTCGCCTCATGCCATCCTCAGCAACATTCTTGCCAACTAGAAACACATCAAAGTCAGCGTTGCTGAGTGAGTTCTAGTTTTATATGAAATACATACTTTTCATTCGTTAAAACCATTCTTTACTTCTTTCAAAATCATAAGATACTTTCGTATATGAACACACATCATACGTACATACACATAGATAATATCATTATTATCTTCTTTTCTCATTCATTCTTTATCTTTAACTTCTATCTGGATCCGGTCACACTTTACCCTCTTCATGGCACACAGCCATGATTGCTGAGATCGAGTGGCAAGGATCCCGTTTCATGCGTTATCACTATGTTCCCTCCGTTCATTATTTTCATTCGTTCGTTCTTTAGCTTTCATTACGTTCATTATCTTTCGTTCATTTCATACTTTCTTTCTTTCACAATTATCTCTCTCATTCATCAACTCACGCGATACTCCCGACTCATGTCCGAAGACTGATACTGTGTCGGGGCCTGCTCACAAACCCCCGATTCATGTCCGAAGACTGACACAGTACTGGAGCATGTGGTCCGTTCCTCATTCGTCTCATCTCACTCTCACGCACTACTCCCGACTCATGTCCGAAGACTGATACTGTGCCGGGGCCTGTACACAAACCCCCGACTCATGTCCGAAGACTGACACAGTACCGGAGCATGCGATCCTCTACTCATCCACTTAGATCCTGTCTCATGCAATATCCCCGATTCATGCTCGAAAGCTGATGCTGCGCCGGGGCCTGCTCACAAACCCCCGACTCATGTCCGAAGACTGACACAGCACCGGGATACGTGACAAAGATTCCGCTGAGCCAATCACCTGGATTGAACTCTATCCGAGTCTGTTGCAACACAAAGTTTCTCACCTTACTATCTCATCTCATGCAATACCCCCGACTCATGTCCGAAAACTGATACTGTGTCGGGGCCTGATTAACAAACCCCCGACTCATGTCCGAAGACTGACACAGCACCGGGATACATGACAGAGATCTCATTCGAGTCTGTTGCGACACAGAGTCGCTCACCTCATACATAAGCTCACTAGCTTTACGTTCGTTCATTCATACGTTCATTACTTTCGTTCGTACGTTCATTAAATTCAGTGACGTGTACAATACCCCGAACATTGTGCACTACTGCTGGTGTTGGACCTGTGATGATTAATCATGAACATTGTGCACTACTGCTGATCCAGTCACCTAGGGCAAGTACACACACACTTAACTTTCCTCTTTCATTCTGGATCAATGCCACGCGCTATACCCCGAACATTGTGCACTACTGCTGGTGCTGGACTTGAGATGATTAATCACGAACGTTGGGCACTATTGCTGATCCAGTCACCTAAGGAAATCAGCAAGGATCCCATACATATGGTCAATCACAAAGACTGACCCCAGTGTACATCCTTCGGGGTAGCTAACCCGCACACCGTTGAGCTAACACCTTCCAGGGGTGTGCACCTCCATACATTTGCTTGCAAGCCTTTTCTTACATTCATTCATTACGTTCCTCTTTTATTATCTTTCGCTTTACGTTACATAATACCTTCGTTTCATTTGTTAATCATAACACGTAAAGTCACGGAAAGATAAACACGTATCAAAACAAGAAACATCGATATTTGCAAATCATCAGTCATCAGCAATTCATCATGGCAACATCATACTTAGCATACTTACATCACACATAAACATGCAACACTATCATCATTGTGCTTATCCTGAATCTAAGGCCAAGAATACTGAACTATAGCAAATGCAGATGGTTTATGGCAAATGCGGATGAACTGTAGCAAATGCGGATGAACAAACCTTAACCGCATTAGTTTGACAGTCCGCATTAGTTAATGCAGATGAGTAATGCCCTAGCCGCATTTCTTTGTCTACCCGCATTGGTTAATGCGGATGAGTAATGCCTTAGCCGCATTTATCTGTCTATCCGCATTGGTTAATACGGATGAGTAATGCCTTAGCCGCATTTATTTGTCTATCCGCATTGGTTAATGCGGATGAGTAATGCCTTAGCCGCATTTCTTGGCTGTCCGCATTAGTTGATGCGGATGACCAATTTACCTGCAACCTATCTCGTGCTATTTTCAGGCCCCCATTCATCATCCTAACACATTCTTGGGCATAGATCTACCATACTATACACTTAGAACAACTAAGCATCATACACATCATAGGATAAACTCCTGAAACATACATCAACAGTTTACAGTCGAACAGCATGCTAAAAATTTATAATTTGCCCTAGAAACCTTATGTCCAGCATGTCTAACAGCCCCAGATAGATCATACGCTTCATATACACGTACATACATACTCGGGTTAGACACCCAAACCTCGAAAGTTGTTTTTCGATGTGTTCCAGCCCCAAAATCATTCAAAAACGTGTAAAATAGGGGTCTTAGAACTCACCTTACGCAGCTTCGAGTATGCCTTCTTCAGGACCGTTCGCTGTGAGATCTAGCACCTCGAATCCGACTTCTTTTTCTTGTTCTTCCTTCAAAATCTTCGAATTCTGCTCTTTCTCCCTCTAGAATTTCCGATGATCTGGGGTTGTAAGAAAAGAGCGGGTAGCCATCCCTATATGTAAAAGATATTTGTCTTTTCTTTGTACTTTTACACAAAGCCCCCTCCACTTTTGTTCCTTCTCATTTTCCTCTCAATATACTTTCTTTTTCTTTTCTTATTATTATTCTCTTCTGTCTAACTAGAAATTTCGGGTGTTACACCATGACCTCAAAGCTATCACATTCATATCATCTGGATTAGGGTGGTGTAACTCAGACTTTGGTAAATCATCTACATTGATTACCTCTTGAGCTCTAACCCATTCTCCATGTTCAATTACTATCTCATTTGGATCAATTGGTGCTACAGACTCAGCTGTGACACACTTTTCATATTCTTCATTGATCTGAGACACAGTTAATCCATCCAAATAAACTCTGTTATACTTCATTCTTACCAGATAATTATATCTGTCTTCAAAGTCAATAGGAATTTCTTCTTGATCATGAGATTAAGCAATAGGAGATAAAGTTCTTTCAAAGTTTACTTCATCAATATCCTCATCATTCAATACTTCATCATACCAATCATCCTCAAATTCATCTTCTATATCATCTAAGGCTTCAATTTGTTCTTGAGACACTTTCTCTTGAACTTTTTGACTTTCATCATCAATTCTTTCCTCCTTATTACCTTCTTTATCAATTTCTGCTTCAACTCTTTGAGTTTTGGAGGAAGATTCAGGTAAAACCGAATCATCAACTTCGTCAATCTTTCTTTTTCCTTTGTCTATCACTTTAGGAGATTCATCCACAGTTTGAACAGCTTCAACATCTATTGGATTGATTTTAGATACTATTAAAATATCTGGAGATGTTGGCTTTTGAGATTCTTGATTCTTCCTTAATTCTTCTTTCAATTTCTCATTCTCTTCAGATACTCTCTTGAATCTCTCTTCCAAAAGATCATAATCTTTAATCATAAGCTCAAAATTCTTAATGACATCATCTTTATCCTTAGCATAACTCTCAAGCTTTTCATTCTTATCTTTAATGTCTTCTTTGAGCTTTTTATTTACATCTCTTATCAAACTCAAATCTTTTTCAAACTTCAAGTTTCCTTCTCTCAACTTATCAAGTTCGAATTTAAGATCAGCAATTTCTTTTTCTTTAGATACTTTTTCTTCTTTCAGAGCATTCAACTCATCCAAATCAACTATCTCCTTAGTTTGAATAGACACATTATGTGTTGCACTTACAGGCATTTCTTGATTTTGAATGGATGGTGTGTTTTCAAACATTGGATTAAACATAAATGCATCCATAAAATCAGACTCAACTGTTTGATTTTGCATATCAGTTTCATGCTCAACTTCTTCATTCTGAGAGTTTATTTCATCAACAACATTTTCAACTTCATGAACTGATTCATCATGAATCACATCATCTACATCTTCAGAAGTTTCATTCACATCATCATTTTGTACATCACCACCAGATATTTCTTCACCTTCATGTTGAGCTTCATCAGCATGCTCAGACATGGTTCTATCACTACTTAGTGATTGGTGTGTTTCAGCTCCACCATCATCATCATTATTATCATCATCAGAACTAGAAGAGCTATCATCATCATCCTCAGCATCTTCATTATCATCATCATCATTTTGATCATCATCATCTTGAATAAGATTTAGAGGAACTTCATCAATCAGATCAGCTGGATCTATTGGTTCACCTTCCAACAAATAATAATGATTCACTGTGATGTCTACTTCATCATTAGCAACATTCCTCACATATTCAAACATAGGAACATTTTGAGCTCCAGTCAACATAGATAATCTTTTATATGTTGTTTCTGACATATGTTCTAATTCAAGTCTATCCCCTCCAACTCCATAGACATGAAAATCAGGATATACCTCATTGATGATCATTTGAAGAAATCTAGGGAACATAAGGTATTTATTCCTTATACCTCTCTCCAAATTGAATATGAATCCATTCAAGATCCATCTAGCCATATTAAATCTTCTGTTTGTTGCAATGGCTACAATTAAAGATGCAATGTCCACTAGGAATGAATTCCATCTAGCACTTCTCTTGGATATGCAATGTTGAAAGATATAGCATAGAAGCTTCCAATGATTATATACACGAGCTCTAAAAAACTATTTCTTTGGGAAATGATCAGGATGACCCATTTCCATGAATGTCTCTCTACATTCATTAAATGTAAGCTCGGAAAGATCTTCTGGATCATTATGACCCAGTCTTAAAGAAACTCGTATGGAATCTTCTGATACTTCTATCATACGAACATTAGTCACAAATCCTCTTAGTACTTTAATTCCTTCATCATTCACTTCTACTTGAGCAGTGCTCCAGAATTTCCTGATTAGTCGATTGTAGATCACTGGCTGATAACACATAGCATATACATATTTGGTCCTCAGAAGAAATCTGATCATCTCCTCATATGACATAGCATCTTGGACATCTTGATTGAGCAAAGCAGCAGCATTATGCTTGGGCTCAAACATCAACTCAGCCATCTGCACAAGTTTAAAGAAATGATATTAGAAAATGTGTAAATTTTAAAGCAAAGAATTTAATAAGAGTTTGAACATGTGATGATGTAAGATATAATAATCTAATGTGTTTAATGAATTTTACTTAAAAACTCAACTTGAATTATTAATTAATGTTAAGTGTAAAACATTTCTGTTTTTATGAAATTTAATTTTCAAGTTGAATTTTATTAAAAATCAAACACACTTGATTATTTTATCTTTATCAATTTTATTTAACATTTTAATCATTTTGAATTGCATTTTATTACTTTTTATTTATTTTTCATTATTTTTAAAAAAAAATTCATATGTTCATATTCTTCTTCATGTTCATCTTCAAGATACTATTCATCGATGAACAGTCAACTGAGACCTTCAATCAAAGTTCATGAAAAACCATGTTTAATACATCAGAATGCTCGAATTCATATGATAAACAACATTTAATGATCAATTTATGAGTTTGATTCGATCAACATGCTCAAATATGAACTTTAACAATTTTAGGGTTCGAGCGCCCGAATAGGTGTCGAACGCCTATTTCAAAACCATCATTTAATCACAAATCAGATTAATGTAGATTATAAACTTACGTTTACAATCTCACAAATCCTATCAATAATCTGTGATTACAAGATTGAATGATTTGAATCGATGGAAAGGGGGTAACCGAGAGTCCAAGGGTTCAGGGGAGAGTTTGAGTTTTGAATGAGTGAATGAAATGAAAGTTTCACAAGTGTTATATTTATAATAAGTGAAATTTTTAGGCACATTAGCACTGTTTGTGCACATGATGACCTAAATTTTACTAAGTTATTAGGCGCATTAGCACTGTTTGAGCGTATGAGATCAGACGCATGAGCACTGTTCAGGAGCATAAGCACTGTTCAG
>BJCO01394826.1:0-12362 GCA_018326465.1 Flaveria floridana | reverse complement strand
AGAGGCAAATGTCTTAACCATTCAGACATTTGTTTGCGAAACAAACAGTCTGCACAATTAAGTGCTGAACCATTCAGACATCTGAACCATTAAGAAGCTAATTAAGTGGCTGTCAAACGACCCCTTAGAAACTTGAAATATCTTGAATGGATTGAATTGAATCTAAACTTCTATGAATATGTGACATTGTAACTAGGGCCGCAAACGAACTGAACGTTCAGCGAACGAGCCGTGTTGTTCATTAATGTTCGTGAACGTTCGATAATATGTTCGTTTACGTTCTTAATTTCCGTTCGTGAACGTTTAATAATGTGTTCGTTTATGTTCGTTAATGTGTTTCTTTATATTTTTTAATTTTCGTGTTAGTTATTTATATGACTATTATATTAAGTTTTTTTTATATTTATGTTAAGTACTTATTTATTTTTGATTGATTTTGCATAATATTTGCAATAAAAATGTAAATTTTATTTTAAAATAAGTTTATAATCATTTGTATACATTTGTGTTTATGAGCTTATTTGTGTTTGTTATATTCATGAACTATTGTTTGTGTTCGTTTGTTTTTGTTTGTGTTTATTTTCGTTCGGTAAGTGTTCGTGAACAGTTCATGAACGTGTTTATTTTCTTAATGAACGAACACGAACAAAGAATCTCGTTCGCTAAGTGTTCGTGAACAGTTCATGTACAAGTTTATTTCTTAATGAATGAACACGAACAAGGTCTTGTTCGTGTTTCTTCGGTTCGTTTGTAGCCCTAATTGTAACATATTAATAGCTTATTTTATGTTTCAGAGTATATACCAACTCTCAAAAACTTATATGACCGTATGGTAATTGTAACATGTTAATTGTTTTTAATTTTTTTATACAGAAAAGACAACTTTAAGTAAGGATAAAATAGTTTATACTAGTAATCATAACATTTATACGAGTGAGTGTATAATATTATAGGTTTTATTATATTACTAAGATTAAATAAACCATACATTTTAGTTTCAATGCATGATGGTTATTACATAAGTTTACAAACCAATTGATTAGCCTAAACTAGAGTTGAAAATACCACAAGTTCAAAAAAGTAAAAATGAGAGTATTGTGACTTGTTGACCATTTACACATGTTTAAACCTGACCATAAATGCCAATAATGTAACATGATATCATTTGTAGGGGTCCGAATCTGAAACTGAATTCGAAATATCCAAAAATCCGAAGTTCGGATATCTGAAATTTCGGATATCCAAAATTTCGGATTCGCATTCGAATAGTGATTTTCAGAATTTTCGGATATTTCGGATATCCGAAATATCCAAAATATTTTTATAAAAAATTAAAAATATTAAATATTAATTAAATATTTTAGATATTTTTAGATATTTCAGACATTTTAATAAAAAACTTCGGATATCCGATAAAAACTTAAATAAAATTTATTACATTTTTATAAAATTTATTAAATAATACAAATTTTTTTAGAATTCGGATATCCGAACGGATATCCGAATCCGAATCCAAAATTTCGGATATCAGAAATTCCGTATTCGGATTCGGATAGTGAAATCCACTATCCGAAAATTTTGGATATCCGAATTTGAACACCCCTAATCATTTGCAACATGTGAACGTGTCTTCTACTTTTCATGAACACGTATGGCACGTATGGTACGATGAAGAAACCTAGCTAGTTGTTTGATAAATACAAGATAAATGTTTTACAACCATACATGCTAAAAAATATTTGACTCAATAGCATCTAAATGTGTAATAAATGTTTTTTTTCTCTCGAAAGGTTGAGGGTTTAAAGCCCAGTAAACAGATTAAGTAGATTTAATAGTAGATTAAGAGCCGTTTAAATAAAAACTATGAAGAGATATTAATAGATTGTTTCCACTATTAGTGGTGTAATAATATTGTCGAGTGAAATGGGGCATATAATGGAACTATGGAAGTGCATTGCAAGTGTGTGAAAAACTTGTTTGGAAGTTACACGCCTTGTTCTTAATAACAGGAACATGTGGGGTCCATGTAACAACTATAATCATGATCCTAAAGTAAATCCAATTAAAAAAGGTAAAGAAAACATTCGTAGGGGTACTCGAGTTAATTTTGATATTAAGGATTTTGGATCAAAATTATTCATAATTTGGTTAGACTACTTTAATTTATTAAAGATTTAGTTTGAGATCGATTCGTTTGTAGTTTTCGTTTAATTTGGCTTGGGAGTAAATATTTAAATTTAAACTTAGGTTTGGGTTCGACTGGTTTATTATATGTTATTCATTTTTATTTTTATTTTCATTGTCATTATTTTTGTAAACTAGAGCTTTTTATACATAACCTAATATTTTTATCAGGGTTAAATACAAAATAATGTTTATTATATAATACATATTTATATTTATTATATTAAAGGTTAATATATTTAATTAAAATAAGAGGATCATTTAGGCTCGTGAGTTTGATCAAACTCGGTATATAAAGTTCGTGTTCAGCCTTGTTTATTAAATGAGTTTTAGTTTAACCTTGGATTAAGTCGAGGGGTTAATTTAATTTTTTAGCATGTTGTTCTCGAGTAGGTAATGAGTGGCTCGTTTTCATTTACACCTTTAATGTATATAAGATACCAAGGTTCGAGCATTGGAGTTAAAAGATTGTATTCCACACAATGAAAGATCTGTTTGAGCTTAGAGGACACTTGTCTAATCAGTACAACAAGCTTGATTTTCCTTTACCGTGATAAACATATGACGTCTGATCAGGAGCGATTAAGATTTCTAGGATTGTAACATTTTTAGAAAATATGTTTATAAGTGATAGAAATTTAGGTAAAGTGATGGTTGTTTTACTCGTTAAAATACCCGGAAACCATTGTGTTTGCGATAAAAACTCATCTTGTTTATAAACTTTATCATATACTAGACAACTAAAACTTAAGTCATACATTAAAGGTACGCTCCAAAAGGTTAAAAAATTTAGACACAAAATATTCGAATTCGTCACATGGTCGACGAATTCGAACCAATTGACGTCACGTTTACAGCCTCGTGCCCATGTGAAAACCGTTGTAGTTGAATCATCTTCGCGTAGCATCCATCAACGTAAGTTTTTAACAAATGCGAGTGTGATCCTTGTTCCACCACTTTGCCATCATCAATAACCGCAATACTATTAGCATTTTGTATCGTTGATAACCTATGGGCAACAACAATTGTTGTTTTCCCTGAACAAACACGTTCAAGCGCCTCTTGAATGCACTTCTCTGACTCCATGTCGAGTGCACTTGTGGCCTCGTCTAGTAGCATAATCTCTGCTTTCCTTAAAAATGCTCGTGCAATGGCGACACGTTGCTTTTGCCCACCCGAAAGCTGCACCCCTCGTTCACCCACAAATGTATTATACCCATTTGGTAATGAAGATATGAACTTGTGAGCGTTTGCTAATGTCGCGGCTTCAATAATCTCAGCTTCGGTTGCTGACTCGTGCCCATACGCTATGTTTTCGTAAATTGTGGTTGCGAAAAGGCACGGTTCTTGTGGGACCGTGGCGATGTGGCGGCGTAATGATTTTAGGTTATATTTTCGGATGTCTTTTCCATCAATCGTCACACGCCCAGATGTTGGCTCATAGAATCTTTGTATGAGCGCGATAACCGAGCTTTTTCCGCACCCGCTTGCCCCTACCAAAGCTAGGGTCTTTCCGGCTCTAGCCCGTAAACAAAGACCACTAAAGACTAGTGTGTCCGGACGAGAGGGGTATGCAAAATCAACATGTTTGAGTTCAACTTCTCCTCGAAGGCGGTCAGGGACCGGAGCTGAGTCAGGATCATCCGACTCAATCTCGGTTTTCCGGTCAAGAAGGTCAAACACAGACCTCATGGCTCGACCGCCCTTGATGAAATCAGGAGCCAGGGTCAAGGTCTCAGCCGCACCATTAGCTGAGACCATAAGAACCATGAACACCCGAATGGTTTTCGAGAAATCCGAAATGCCATGTTTCACGAGCCACGACGCATACCAAAGACCCAGCGCGTACGAACCATAGAGCAAAAACTGAGCCACCCCGAACCCACTTCCCGCTATCTGTCCCTTGTAAAAGCACCTACGAATTGGCGTCTCGAGACTCGTCGTAAACAGGTTGACTATCTTTGACTCCGAGTTAAACGCCGCCACCGTTCTCATATTCGCCACTGCCTCTCCGGCGAGCTGTGTCGCCTTTGCGTGCGCGCCTTCCAAGTCACCCGAAAACCCTTCCATAAACATTTTCTGTTCAAATCAAGAAACAATCAAGACACAAGATAACTAAACAATCAAGAACATAAGCAAACCAACTAACCTGTAAAACAGTTGCTGCAACCACCACAGGAAAAACAGCAATAAGAACAAGTGCAAGGCGCCACTGTAGGACAAAACCTGCAGTACATGCAACCAACATGAGAGCAGAGTTCTGCATAATAACAGATATCCGGTCTCCGATGGCGGACCGGACATTATTCGCGTCTAAACTCAGCCTCGAGGCGACCCGTGAGCTTTCATTCTCCTCCTGATCGAACCACGCCATTTCGTTCTTCAAAACTGCAGCCAACATCTTCTCACGGACCCTCTTCGTCAAGTTTTCGCCCACAACATCCCAGAAAAAGTGCTGCAGCGTGTTGAAAACAAGTGCAGCCGACGACACCCCGATCAACAGATAACAGTATTTTCCTATTTCCTTGATCATATACTCATGATCTTGATTGTAGTACACACTCAGGACAGCACTTAGGACATAAGCAAAGAATGCACTTAGTGAACCACAGATCACCGAACCCACTGATCCGATTAAAGCGTAGGTCCATTCTGGCGAGTTCATTTTGGCGAGTCGCCAGAAGGAACTTGCTTGCTCCTTAAATGGAAGCTTCTCGAGCCGGTGGGTCGAGTAACCTCCATCAAGTGAGAGGCTATACTCTGAGGTTGAGAAATCTGATAGTCTTCGCGAGTAGGGTGATCGCCCGTATGATGAGTTTCGTGTCATTATCGGTGAGCTAACCGAGGGTCTTGCACTGGAAGGCCTGAAAATCAAGTAATAGTTGTCAGCAGGGTGTCAAAAACATGACGATATATTTATTTGAGTCAAAAACATCAACCCGACCTGATAAACACTTAGAATCATGTAAACCAAAAACGACTCGTAAAACAGTATGAAGTTGTAAACACATTAATCGGGGTAATGGTTTTTAATAAATGTGTTAAGCAGGTCAACCTATTTAATTAAGTAGGTTGGCAGTTCGACTTGTTTAATGAGACAAGTTAATTAAGTTAACCTGAACACGACCCATGTAGACGTTTAATCAAACAACTCAATATGAACATGACCCGTTTAAGTAAGTACCTTGCACTACTTTTTCGGGCATTGTTCATAGCGGTTTCATGAGCAACTTCTTGCATCTTTAAAAGCTTTGCATAAACACCATTTTGGCCTTTGGCAATAAGCTCATCATGAGTTCCAATTTCCAGTACACCACCTTGTTGCAAAACCGCCACGAGATCCGCCTTGCGTATGGTGGAGAGACGGTGCGCGATCACTAGAGTTGTCCTACCGATCATAAACCGGTCTAAAGCCTCTTGTACTAGTTTTTCGGATTCTGAATCAAGAGCACTTGTAGCCTCATCTAAAAGCAAGATTGAAGGGTTCTTCAACATTGCTCTTGCGATCGCTATGCGTTGTTTTTGACCACCCGATAGCTGCAATCCCCTCTCCCCAACCTGCACAAAGCTTTGTTAAGTCTGACTTTAAATTGTCATTGACCCGACCCGACCCGACCCGAAACTTGAATCAAGTGCTTGGTATAGGCTGAGGTTACTTTAGGGGACCTAGGTTACTAGGTTACATACACCACTTGCATTGTAAACGGAGTTTTACATTAAGTAAACTACAGTTTTACAGGTTTGTAACTGCTGCAAATTATTTGACGTAAAAGGTCGTTTACAATGTGTCAGTGTGTAAATGCCTAATCAGTGTTGTTGAACTCCAAACATCCTTTATGATTATTGTTTATGTGGGGCCCAACCCTTATTGAGATTTTCTCACAAACCTAACCATATTAGTATCAAATTTGAAACTGAAAGAGGCATGTTTGACAATTAAAAGTCAAAGAATGCAGGCAGTTTGTCTTTCTGATGGTTATGGTTGGTCAAAGGGTTCAGTAAACATGATAATAGTCAAACAAAATCTGAGTTAGTCAGTCATGTGGGGAATTCAATATTTATTATTATATTTGGTTTTATTAATTAAATTATTTTATGTCCTATCTTTGATGTTGCAGTTAATTTCTTGTTTCTTGCATAAATCTGCACATGCAATGTTGACTTCAGCATACCAAATTTGACTTTTGTAAGCAAAAGTTAGGTTTATTTTTGACCAAATTTGCCATTCATATTAAATCTTTAAATAAAATATGAAGCAACACCAAAAGCTATCTTTAACTAAAGAATGCCTCACCTTACCCTCTAAATCCAATTAAGAATCAAGATCAATCACCACCAATGTTAAACCTTGAAAGTTACCTAGGCGGTCCCACGCTATGAACAGCACGTGTCGGTATTTACAGACTTAAAATGACTAAAATACCCCTAAAGATTTAATGACCAAAATGCCCTTATGCTCGGATGGTAAAAGGCCTAGCTTTTGAGGTGAATAAGAACATAAATATGGTATATTGGTATGCAATTTGATTAAGTGGACAATCTTTCATGAATCAAGGAGCATCACTACCAATGTTTAAACTTTAGCCACCTTGTGGGCCACTGGGCCCACGCTATGAGTGACATGGCCCACATGTTAAAATGACAATATGAGTGACCCACAGTGTATGAGATTGAGTGATTCAGTGATTGACCTTTAAACTGTTTATTAGCTTATTGAGTTTCATAAATGCAGGTAACCAATTGGGAGTGTTTGGATGGTTTGTTTAGCAGATAAGCTATGTTAAGTAAGCAATCCCAAACAACTCGTAACAAGATTATCATAAAGAAATTGTGTTTGACCAATTGACTAACCTGAGTGTCGTAGGAATCGGGTAACTTTATAATGAATGAATGAGCATTGGAGACGCGTGCAGCTTCCTCAATCTCAACAATGGATGCATCGGGCCGACCCAAAAGTATGTTTTCTTTTATGGTGGTTGCAAAGAGTGCAGGCTCTTGGCTAACCAGACCTATTTGGTCCCTTAACCATTTCAAATTCAGTCCTTTAATATCATGCCCATCAAGCATTACTTGTCCTGTGTAACATACAAAAAACAGTAAGTAATAAGATGTTTTCGATCTGTAGTCGATGTGGTGTATAATGTGCATGTAGATTTTTACATTCTGATTACCTGATGTAGGATCATAGAACCTTTCAATGAGGGAAACAACTGTGGATTTCCCAGAACCACTGCTTCCGATCAAAGCAATGGTTTTCCCAGCAGGAACACTTAAAGTGAAGTTGTTTAGAATTTTAACATCAGGTCTTGAAGGGTATGAAAAGTCAACATTTTTCAACTCTAGTTGACCCGAGACTGAATCCAACTCCAAACCCGACTCACAGTTCCTATCGACGTGTGGTTTATGATCGATTATTTTAAAGATTTTAGCTGCAGCGACTCGCGCTTTTGCAAATGCAGACATACTTGGAGCAGATTGGCCTAAAGCACTGTCAAAATTGAAAATTTAAAACTTAGAATTTACACATATAACACAGGAAGTTTTAACTGAAATTTTAGAGAGATAAAGACTACTTACAGTCCACCAATCATGACTGAAAACATTGTAGAAATTGCAAGTCCTCCATTGGTATAACCATGTCTAACAAGATACCCTCCATACCATAACAGAAGTGCATAACAACAAAAGACTGTGAAGTAAGTTGCTCCTAATCCTAATCCTTTTGCAAATCCACTTTTGTACCCAAGCTTTTGTGAGATTTTTAGTGCTGCAGAGTAGGATTGTAATGCTTTTGATTCACCAACGTATGCCAAAACGGTTCGAATTTGCGCGATTGTCTGCAGTTTTTGATGGATCAAGAAGGTACCCAGACAATAAAACAGTGAACTTTTACAGTATGAATAGCAGTTTCCAGAATTCAGCTCAAATTCCAGCAACAGTCACATGTAAAAACATCAATAAGATGGGTTTTTTTTATATCTTTTTTCACCTTAAATATGGATCAAATGCAGCAATACTAAGATATAAAATGCACTCAGGTGACCTACAGGTAACAAGTTCGAGTTGTGTAACAGTCTCGTGCACAAATGCAGGGTAAGGATGTGGGCCCAAGTTTGGCTCAACACTCACTAGACCCCGTGCATACGGGAGCCTTGTGCGTCGGGTTTGCCCTTTATATCAAAATCATAAACACCTAGATTCATGACTCTGGAAAAGATGCTTTTTTAGGTTGAATTTTTTCCTTGATTTTTGCTCAATTTCATGGACAACCAAATGAAAAAACTGAAAAAATTAATTCTTTTTCTTCACCCACAACCAGGGGAATATTATTCTATCATTGAATTTAACTAAAATTCAGAAATACCCAGATAAAAGATGATTATTTTGTCTCCAAAAACAGAGGAAAATGGCCAAATTCTTGAAATGATTTAGGGTTCTTAAGGAATTAGATAAAACTCACCTGCTCAACAATGTTTCCAGCATCTGAAAGAGCTTTTTGGCTTTTAGAAGACAATTTAGCCAATGTTGTCATATGAATAGCTCCGATTATCGCGATTAATGGCACCACAGCAAGCGTCACAAGTGCTAATTGCCAAACTGCTGTGAATCCCACCACAAATCCAGACACAAATGTTGCCAAATAGTGTATAAAATTTCCCAACTGTCACGCAAAACACACATAATTAGAACATCTGTTATGTAATTATGCGTAATCCAACAACAAAACTTGATGTTTTTTAAACCTTTTCACTTATTGCATCTTGAACAATAACAGCATCAGTATTAATAGCAATTACAACATCTGAAGTTCTGACTTCAGTGTCAAAGAACTGAATGTCTTGACTCAATGCTGCTTCTAGATATTTGATCCTCATTTTGGTTGATTGTCTTTCTCCAGTCCACATCCAACATGATATCTCTGAAAATCATGACAAAAACATATAAAATTCCAAGAATTTCAATAATAATTAGAAAAAATTGTTACTAAAGTTGAAAAGTAAGCATAAACAGTTCAAACACCTGCCCATGAAGATGCCCATATTGCAGCTCCAACCATCAGAAAGTAAAATGCATACTACAAAACCCAACAAGAAAAATCAAGAATTTGATCAAAAAAATAAAGAAGATCATATTTTTATGTAAAAAGATCAAAAATTTATGATAAAATCAGCTGAAATTGGTGAAAAGATTGTTACCCTTATTACTTCTTGACTCATTTTATCAATGTTGTTTGAATTGGACCCAAATGAGTTGACAAGATCAGCAAAGAATCTGAGAAAAATAGGCAAAGAACAGCCATGAACAAAGGCTCCAACTGAACCAATTCCCATTAACACATAATCCAAACTGTCTGCAAATCTGAACAACTCCTTAAACCCTACTGATATCTCCTTATCTTTCTCTGCATTTTTACTACTTTCTCCTTCAACGTCCATATTGTTTTCAGTTTGTGTGTCTTGTTAAGTCAGTGATCCCAAGGGTTGATTTGGGTTTTCACAGACTACTTCAAGACTTTGCACGTTTCAGACCATCTTCACTGCTCTCTGCCACTATTTATCTCCTCCTCAAACTCTCAAACTCTTCTTTTAGTGTTATTATTTTATTTTATTTTTATTCTTTTATTTTGTTTTAATTTATTATTTTATTTATTCTCTCTCCCCTATACTTTCTCTTTTGTCTGTTTATCTTTTTCTGACTCTCAAGACCCTCGATCTATATTTACTTTCTTTTTTGGCATTTTAATTTACTTTTAAAAGAAAAGAGAGAAAAAGAAACAATAATCCCCAGTACTTTAAGAACAAAGATTATTTGTTCATTCTTCACATACAATTGTAACTTTGTTACATTCAAGAATGGAGAATATGTGATTTAGATTAAAAAAGATGTTTCAATATTTAAGTTTTGATTATTATACTATATAAATAATGTATTTATTATGTTTTCAATAGTTATTTAACAAGTGTTTGTAAAGGTTTTTTATAAAATGATATTAATCAAGGGAATATAAAATAAATTTTACAGGAAAATTATATTAATCTTTAACATTAACTAATTTAACTTATGTTATTTGTAAAAACCGTAAGCAAGTATATTTGATCACAGTATTTATGCTAGAAAATATTATACTTTTACAATAATAAAATACAGGAATATATATTATGTATCAATTTTGCATTGATTAATTGTCAATATAAAGTTTTGTATATACAAAGCTAACTCACATTATAATTCTTAAGACGTATATGGTGCTTGACTTATCTATCATATTGCGCGAGGATCGGATCACTTTATGATCTGAGCCATACAACTCCACATTACATTTACGCAAAAGATTGTTTCTTGCGATTTGGACTCACGAGGAGATGAACTTACGGCCACTCACTTTATATTTCTATAAAATCCACATTCTCAAAAGAAAAAAAAATACATTTGAAGAACCGTCTCAACAAAAATTTCACGAATTAAACTTTAGAAATAGAAAAATAATGTTTTGGTTATGAGTTTGTTATAGTGCAATTTAGTGATATGTTTACATATTGTAAACTCTCACAAGTATGGAGAGTATGAATCCACACACCGATAAACTAATAAGTAATAAATTTGTCTTCTGGTATGAAAAGATTTTATATAAAAATTTGTACATGTTTTGGTCTAATTTTATACTAGTGTTACAGTAACATTGTACCTGAATGTGTCAGTTTTTTATTGAATTAAATGCAAAAACGAGTTGTGTTTTTTTGAAAAGCTAATGTTTTGTGTCCTAAATGAATAATATTTGTTACTTTAACTGCAACGGTATTGGTGCCTACACAGTTGAGGAGACACCGACAGTGACGTATAATTGATTGATTATAGAGAATTTTGTTTTTTTATCTTGTTTTTATTTGACTTTTATGTAAAATAAAAAATTAAAAACTATATTTGAATAAAATAATTTTTACCTCTACAAAAGTTAAAAACTCCGCAAAATATATATACTTTAAAAAAATGACATCTATATTATTAAGACATGTTAATCATAGTTAGGGGCGATCATATGCCAGTGTAACCTAACTAAATTAAAAAGTTTAATGAAATTCGAGTAGAGTATGTTCTGAATAAATTATATGATTGTAAATGGTTTTTTTTTAAACGGTCTCTTTTAAAATAGCACATAGACAACTAGAGTCTAGAACTTCCAATAAGGTAAGAAAAGAGGATGAGGTGGGTAATTAGTTCCCTTATCCTGCATATTCACAAAATTAACTATTACAAACATGTTGTGTGAGAATGAAATGAAAACTATTAAGTGGGTGTTTAAAAGTGTTTTTTATTAACTTTTAACTTTTTAACTTTTAAAAAATTAAAAAATTATTTTATAGTGTTTGGCAATTTGATTGTTGTGAGAGGATAAGTTAATAAGTTATTTCATACTAACTTATTAACTTATTGAAAAAATCAATAAGTCAATAAATAGCTTTTGAAAAACAATATCAAACACACCCTAAATATGAATATATGATACATATCAAGTGAGGGTTTTTTTCCCCGACAACTTGTGTTCCTAAAACGCCTAATTACTAGGTGTTTAGGTGTAGTTTTTTAAACTTACTAAATTAGCATGGTTCTTTTATTTTTTTTAAGCTAACACATTACTTTTTTCTTTTATCGTTTTCTTTAATCAACTCATTATACTTTTTTTTTCTTCAGTCAATTCGTTATATATATTTATAAATTTTCTTAACTAACCGGTTTTACTTATTTCTATTTTTTTTCAAAAGCAACCCATTATACTTTTGTTAGAAATAAACTTTTAAATTTTTATCACACTCTATTAGTTTATTTTTAAAAGTTTTAAAAATAAAATTAAAAATAAAAATAAAAAAATAAAATAAAATAAAAAACATTGTCAAAATACTTAAAGATAAGAAGCTTAACAAAAATCAAAAGAAATTTTTTAAATATGTGTTCTAATTCCTTATTTGACACCATATTTTCATGGGCAAATAAATTTTGATTGTTTGCAAAGAAGTCGGATTTATGCATCCAATTTTTTTGTATGGATTCGTTTTTTGATGTCGCAAATAGATTTGGTTGTTTACATAGAAGTTGTAGTTCTTCGTTTGATGCATCCATTTCTAAGTGCGGTAAATAGAGCGTGGTTGTTTACCTAGAAATCGAATTCTAATAGCTTATTC
>BJCO01394662.1:0-10212 GCA_018326465.1 Flaveria floridana | reverse complement strand
CACTTCGAAAATGCATATCAAACCCTACTAATACCTCTACAATACTCGTTTTCAAGGGTTCCATATAAGTTTTCGAAGGGGTTTGTTATAAGTGCAAGATTAATGGTTGGTTTCTAGGGTCCACATGGTGGTGGTGATCTAGTGTGTGATGGCGAAGATCTAATGTGTGGTGGTGGTGCCCAAACGAACTATAGGAACTATCAGCACAACTTCAAGAGCTGTTGGATAAAGGATTTATTCGACCGAGCTTATCACTCCTGTTCTCTTTGTTAAGAAAAAAGATGTCAGATTCCGTATATGTATCGACTATAGAGAATTGAACAAGGTTACGGTCAAGAATCGATATAATTTGCCTCGCATAGATTATTTGTTTGATCAACTTCAGGGATGAAGCTATTATTCTAAGATTGATTTGAGGTCTGACTATCATCAACTAAGAGTTTGAGAGGAAGACATCTCAAAAACCGTATTTCGTACTCGTTATGGTCATTTTGAGTTCTTGATCATGCCATTTGGGTTGACTAATGCACCCTTAGTATTTATGGATTTTATGAATCGTGTGTGCAAACCATACCTTGATCAATTTGTTATCATGTTTATCGATGATATATTGATATATTATAGGACCAAGGAGGAACACGAGTGATGCGTGTTGTCAGGCATAATCAAAAAAATAATTTATAATGGTCCAAACTCACCTAAGATAGCTAGGGTAAGTCGGGTCGATCCACAGGGAATATGTGGAAAGTGTGTTTTAATTCATAAAGATGAAAGCTTTATTGAAAATACTTGTAAATTAATTAAATTGCAAAAAGTACTTGAAGTTGAAAAGTAAAGTTGATTGTAAACAATGATGGGAAAGAGTAATACCCTCCAGGTTAAGGTTTACAACTTAGACTTGCTTTGATAGTTAAAAGTGATCACATAGACATAACAGGGTTGATTTGGTTAAAGACAATAGATTGAATGAGACTGTTGTTAATGAACTACTCGAATCATATCCAACATTTGTATTACACAACCCTATCCAAAATTAATGTTTCCAGATGAAAAGAAATCTAAAACAATCAAAATGGAACAATTAAATTGAAAGCAACACACATATTTTAGAATCTTTAAACAATAAATAATGTTAGTTTCCTTAAACTACCGTGTTCAAACATTAACTCAACAAAAACCATCAAGAACAAGTCATAGTATAAACCCTAAAACTTGGAGAAGATCGCGAGTGGATTAACCGGACATGAAAATGAAAAAAAAATCAAAATCAAAGGTAAACATTGTATCTAACATTAAAGATTCAAACCGAATGATAAAAAAACAAGATCTTGAGCCTTAGAAATGCCTCCGGGAGCCTCTGGAATCCTTCAGTAACCTCGGGGGCGGCTTAGGGTGAAAGTCATCACCTAAACCCAAAAATTCCATCTTTTATTCATGTTTTTATCACCTGTGGTCATCGTAGGGCACCTTTTCACCGTAAGCTACGTCTGCCTCATTCTACCTTCTTTTATTCATTCTTCTCTTCCACCGTCGTAGAGCTCACCGTAGGGCAGCCCCCTCTCGCGACCAGAAACTCTTTTTTTCTCCTTTCTTTTAATCTTCTTTTCTTCATAAAGGGTTCATTCGGACTCCGTTTTCTTCCCCGTTTTCGGCCACGTTCCGGTGTTCTAGTCCTCTGTCACCTCATCTATCATGTTCTCCATTTCTCATCCATGTGCATTCTCTAAACCATGTCAACTCATCATTTTTAACCTATAAAATATCAAATCATCGTAGTTAACTTATTCCATACAATCCTTTATACTTAAACACATTAAATACATTAAATTTAACTACTTAACCATGATAAACATCAATTCAAACCCCTTACATCAACGAGCAGCACCTATGTCTAATCTTGGAACTACTTAAAAAGAAACAGTTGTATGTCAAGTATTCCATGTATGATTTCTGTATTCGTGAAGTGCAATTCTTGGGTCATATTGTTAACGAGAAGGAAGTTCATGTGGATCCTACAAATATTAAGGTGATAAAGAATTGGTCGATACCTAAGATGCCTAATAAGATACCGTAATTTCTTAGACTGGCAGGATATTATCAGCGTTTCATCGAGGGATTTTCAAAGATCGCTCAACCACTCACCGTCTTGACCTGTAAAGGTACAACGTATAAATGGGGAGAGAGTCAAAAAGCCATTTTTTAGTTGTTGAAACAGAAACTTTGTAGCGCACCAATATTAGCATTACAAGAGGGAAGTGATGACTGTGTGGTTTATTATGATGCTTCTATCCAAGGATTTGGTTGTGTTCTGATGCAACATGACAAAATGATAGCCTATGCCTCAAGACAACTAAAAGTTCATGAAAAGAACTACACTACTCATGATTTAGAATTAGGTGCAGTAGTCTTTGCTTTGAAGATCTTGAGACATTACTTATACGGTACCAAATGCACTATTTACACCGATCACACTAGTTTTCAGCATATCTATAAGCAGAAGGAGCTACACATGAGACAGCGACGATTGTGGTTGTGCTATCAAATATCACCCAGGAAAGGCGAATGTAGTCGCTGATGCTTTGAGCATCCCGATAAGTACGAGCTTTACAGCTTACGATTAGCACTCAATTTCCTGAATAAATCAAAGAAGCTTATACGGAAGCCTTGAAAGTGGAAAATGTTGAATCCGAATCCTTATGTGGGATGGAAAAACAGTTTGAAGTGAAAGTCGATGGAATTCGTTACTTCATGGATAGACTTTGGGTACCCTTATATGGAAACCTAAGAGACTTGATTATGAGTAAAGCATACAAGTCTAAGTGTTCTATACATCCTGGTTCTGACAAGATATACCATGATCTGAAGGCACACTATTAGTGGCCGAATATAAAGGCAGATGTAGCTAAATACGTGAGTAAGTGTTTAACCTGCTCTAAGGTTTAGGTTGAGTATCAGAAGCCATTTGGGTTATTACAACAACCTGAGATTCTTTTATGGAAGAGAAAACAATTTTCTATGAATTTTATTACAAAGTTACCAATGATTCCTAGTGGTTATGACACGGTATAGGTGATCGTGGATTGACTTACCAAGTCCGCTCATTTCTTGGTGATCAAGGAAATAGATAAAATGGATAAGTTAACTCGAATTTATTTAAAGGAGGTAGTTTCAAGACATGGTGTACCAATCTTGATTATTTCGGATCATGATGCTCGTTTCACATCCTATTTTTTGCAATCTTTGTAGAAATCTTTAGGTACGCGCTTAGATATGAGCACTACCTATCATCCGCAGACCGATGGGCAAAGCGAGCGTACTAGTCAAACGTTGGAGACATGTTACGAGCCTGTGTGATTGATTTTGGAAACAATTGGAAAGTTCATCTACTATTGGTGGAGTTTTCTTACAATAATAGCTAACACACTAGCATTAAGGCGGCACCATTTGAGGCGTTGTACGAGCGAAAGTGTAGATCACCAGTTTGTTGGGCCGAAGTTGGTGATAGTCAGCTGACTGGCCCTGAATTAGTGCCTAAAACTACTGAAAAGATCATACAAATACGAAATCGTATGGTTGCGGCACGAGACCGAGAGAAAAGCTACGCACACAAGCGACGGAGACCCTTGGAGTTTCAGGTCAGAGACAAAGTATTACTGAACGTCTCACCATGGAAAGGCGTGATTAGATTCGTCAAAAGAGGCAGGCTTAATCCGAGGTAACGTTGGACTATTTGAGATTCTGGAAAGAATCAGTCCAGTGGCGTATCGATTAGATCTGCCTGACTCGTTGAGTGGAGTTCATAATGTTTTTCACGTCTTGAATCTAAAGAAGTGTTTATTTGAAGAGACTTTGGTCATACCACTCGAGAAGGTGCAAGTGGATGAGCAATTATGATTTATTAAAGAACCGGTTGAGGTAATGGATCGTGAATTATGCTTTTCTCAGGTCGTTACTAGCAGCTGCCCATAGGAGCACGCACGTGTCAAGTATGCTTTGAACAAACATTGATTTACTTTTGACTTATTTCATACTTACGTACATTAGTTTGGGCGCGTATTTTGTGCAGTTTACATTTATTACTTTGGGTTTGGAATATTTACAAAATCCTTTCACAAATGTTTTAAAGTTTAAAACTCTGATTTTTCTTAAATGTCGCATATAGTGTTGTTCTAAGTAACTAATGACTTGAATCCTGGTTTGTTAACTCGCCTCGCGATAAAACCCCACATGTGTATTTTGATGGTATGACACCTAGTACAAATATTACCTCCTAAAACATCAATATTGAACGAAAAGCAAGTATTCTTCATCATTCCAAAGGCCTTCAATCATCAAGACTATCAATATCTACATGCTTAATCTCATTTGCTTTGAAGATTCAATGACGATGTAAGGCTACGTCAATCGTGATTTACTTCGAGGGATGAGTTTGTGCAAGTTTTTTTGTTTCTTAGTTTGCAACTTAGATTTGAGATTGGATCTTGAACCTTTTAAGTTCTCATGGATTTAATTCATGATTTGATTATTTAAACAATTTGTTTATGTTTAAACCTAATTTTAATTTTCTATAACTTTGGTTTTCTTTAATCATTATGTGATTGATTACTAGAATTAGGGTTACATTATTCAAATTGATGATTGTGTGAATGAAGTCCTTTAAGCTTTAATCCATAATTATCACTTAGATCTTATCATGTGTAATTTACGATTAATGACTTATCAATAGGTTTTACTAAAAAAACGTAACTTTGTCAAACCTAAATCATGAAGTGGATTGTTGTTTTCTCAAGATTGTTAAAAAACTAGATTTTTATTTTGTTAAGTTGATTATATCTTAAATAACTTCGTAAAGCAATTTACTTTTCAATGTTTATTGTTTGTAGATTAATCATTACTAGGACTTTCCTGTGATTTCCTGTGGATTCAACACCCTTTTTA
Source organism: Flaveria floridana (assembly GCA_018326465.1). Taxonomy (NCBI): domain Eukaryota; kingdom Viridiplantae; phylum Streptophyta; class Magnoliopsida; order Asterales; family Asteraceae; genus Flaveria; species Flaveria floridana. The sequence goes on along the minus strand of BJCO01394662.1, from coordinate 5,274 downwards.
CCTTAATATTAAGGGTGATTAGGTACTATTTAATTAAAATTTTTGACCGACCACATGAATCGATTCAAATGGCATCGTTTTTGGGGGAGTTGTTGTGCTAAGTGTTAGTAATAGTTATTTGTTTTCTTAAAAATCCATAGAAATCTAAAATTATTTCTTTTTCTTGTTTTTAGTTTATTTGTTTTTTTCGTTCGGAATTGCGTGTGGAATTTGTTTCTTGGTTGCATGTAGTTTCTTTGCAGACTTAGTAGAATCAAAAGAATTTTGATATTATCGTAGATTGGGACTGGGACAATGATCCATGTATGTGTTGCGGAAGCCTTTATCATTGGGTTCAAAATTGTCCAATGTTCGAGAGCAAATATGGAAACATAGAAAGAAGACGTTCTGAATAAATATGACAAATGGGATATGTAAGGGCAAACTACGAATATGAAGAAACCCACTCATATTATCCCCACTATGAACTACCTCCACCATCAAGTTATCAAGAATATTATCATGCAGACATAGATTGCAAATATGCCCAACAATGGGATCTCAACCACTGTGAACGCAAAATGCCACATTTGTCAAGTCACCATGAGGAATATGATAACTACTATCCTGAATATTCTCTGATGTCATACGAGAAGCCTCAAGGTTCAACGAACTCTAACCTTGATTAAATTTTAAACATGTTGGTAGAAATGAAAAAAGAAGACAATAAAAGAGATAAAGCACTCAAGGTATTGGTTAAGCAGGTTGGTCAACTAGTTAAGGATATAGCTCAACTAAGACAAGAGAAATCTGAGTTGGATAATGATACTGTGATTGATGGTGATGTGGTTGAAGAGGTTAAGGAACTTCAAGAACATGAATTTGTGTGTTTAAAGTTGATATAAGACATAACAACTTTAGAGGAGCCAAATCCCAAAATAATCAAAGTTTATTCTAGTCCTTCACCTATACTTATTACTTCAACCAACAAAGTTCGAGAAGAAGTTTTGAGGAAAAAGAAAAATAAGGTGGCATTGAAGGACATTGGACAAATTCTCACGTAACAACTATTCAACAAACTTGCCGATTATTAGGAAGCAACTATGGAACTGACATGTCAACTACCGAGCGTTTTTTGAGAACTCGGTATGCATGTGCACTTAAACCACCATAAAAAATATTAGGTACGGTCTGGCTGAACACCTAAAACTTAGCGCTACTTGGTAGGCAACCCAAGGTATTTTGAGTTTTTTTAGTCTTGTTTTTATTTATATATGATATTATTTTATTTCACTTTAAAAACGTTTTATGTGTGTTCACTAGAAATCCTCACAAGACTACACTCGTCCACCCGGGTCTACAAGATTTTTTAAAAGGCTTGATGCATATGCTAAATGCATCAATGATTCCTACAAAAGTGAGTTTAGCACTTTTATCATTAAAATGATTTTTTTAATATTTATTTTATAAGTTAACTATTTTTAATTAGTTTTTCACTTAAAAGTTGCTTTGAGCATAATACAATGCTTTAAGTGTGGGTAAGGGATGCATTATTTATTTAAATATGAGGTGTTAATCATGAAGTGGGAAGTTTGCTTCTACACGATTTGTATTATGTTTTGTAAATTAGTGGACGAGAAGTTGAAGAACACTAGTACAATTGAAGATCTTTTCATAAAGAAATAACCAGGTGTATTTGTTTTTCGTATTAATTGTTAAAATAATTGATTTGTAGTTAGTTTTTATTTTCGGTTATTGATGGTGAGTCCTCGACTAATTGTTAATGTTTTGTGAATATGATAATATTGGGTCTGATCTTAAAAATTCTCTTGTTTTCATACCAATAATAACATTTGGTTAGTACATTAGGGGCAATGTACATCTCAAGTATGAGGATGTGGGATTTGGTAAAAGTTTTTCTTTCATTATATAAGCTTGACTTTGGATACTCTTTTACTTTGAATGGTTTCATGGTTTGTTTTCAACTAACAACTTGAGCTTTATATATTGGGTTTAACAAAAGGATGGTTAAAGGCTCGACATGGCTACTAAGGGTTACGATGGATTACAATAAACAAATGATAACAAGTAAAGGGGTTCCTAAATTGTCTTTTTTATTTGTGTGCAAACACTTTGCTTGTGGCCTTGGTATACATCAAACGATACAAGTTCTACAACAAGAGTGGTATATGGCCTACTCTTAACAAATGAATATATATGATTATGTTTTAAGTAATACACTTTAAATCTCACCAAGTAGGAATTTAGCCTACCGATATGCACATGAGTTTGGTATATTAAATGTGAGGTGTTAATCATAAAGTGAGAAGTTCAATTCTACACGGATTTTACTATTTTTGTAGATTAGCAGACGAGATGTTAAAGATCACTAGTACAATTGAAGATCTTGTTATAAAGACATAACCAGGTGCATTTGTTTCACTTATTAATTGTTAAAAATAGTTAATTTATAGTTAGTTTTTATTTTCGGTTATTGATGATGAGTTCTTGACTGATTGTTAATGGTTTGTGAATATGATAAGATTGGGTCTAATCTTAAAATTTCTTGTTTTCACAATAATGGTAACATTTAGTTAGTACATTTGGGCAATGTACATCTCAAGTGTGGGGATTAGAGGATTTGGTAAAAGGTTTTAAAAAAAGTTAAAAAATTAAAATCATTCTACAAATCTTTTAGTGAAGTTTATTGTATTTAAAAACTAAAATTTTTAATGTAAATCACTAGCTTGTTGTTTATCAAAAGATTGTGTAGATCCTAGGTCATGGTCATTTTCATTAAATTACGGGATAAAGTATCTCTAGTGGGTAATTTTTTAAAATGTTAAGGATGCCTGATTATGGTTAACAAGCTTTTGTTATACGAAACTCGTGCATATCGGTAGCTTAAATTCCTACTTGGTGAGATTTTGAGCCTATTACTTAAAACACAATCATATATATTTATTTGTTGAGGGTAAGCTATATACCACTCTTGTTGTAGAACTTGTATTATTTGATTCATACCAAGACAATAAGCAAGGTGTTTGCACACAAATAATAAATGCAATTTAGGAACCCCTTTACTTGTTATCGTTTGTTTATTGTTATCCATCCTAGCCCTTAGTAGCCATGTCAAGCCTTAAACCATTCTTTTGTCAAAACCCGATATATAAAGTCCAAGTTAGTTGATAAGAGACCATAAAACCATTCAAAGTAAAAGAGCATCCGAAGTTAAGCTTATATTATTATCAAGGGTGATTAGATACTATATAATTAATATTTTTGATCTACCGCACGACATCGATCACCCTCAAGCTCAACCAATAAAAACTACTACCACAACCACCAGCTTCTATTGTTATTGTTAAGCTCAATGAAACATGCTTCAAGATTAAAATGGTTCGAGTGAATATTCAAATATCTTTCACGACCAGATGGGCGTTGATAGTAGTCGATTTGAAATATTTTTTGTTGCTATTGGTGTTGTGATTAATATAATTTTTAATCCGTATTTTAAAATATCAGCAAAATATTTTTCTAGAAAATAAAAAGAATTTTTCTCATCTCTCTAGGAAGATGAATATGTTTATTTACATATACTTATCAATGAAAAATGGCTTCTATTTGCAGTGGATATGTAGTCTACTTATCATTATATAATTGATGAAATTTGCTATTTGTTTCAGGACTTTGTTAGTATATCTTGGTATGTTATTGGGATAAATTAGGACGGGAAGAAAAGTTTTTTAACTTAGATTCTGAGGATAAACTTATGCTTCAAAACGTACAACCATAGTGATTACACTAAAAATTCTAATAGTTTTTGCTTGTATGTTAGCAGAACATTTGATTTGAAAAGACTAGGGGTCTTCAAATTCGGATATCCGAAAATTTCGGATAGTGGATTTTACTATCCGAATCCGAATCCGAATCCGAAATTTCGGATATCCAAAATTCGAATATCCGAAATTTCGGACTCGGATTCGGATTCGGATTCGGATATCCGTTCGGATATCCGCATTCAAAAGAAATTGTATTATTTAATAAGTTTTATAAAAATATAATAATTTTTATTGAAGTTTTTTATAAGATATCCAAAGTTTTTTATTAAAATATCTGAAATATCTAAAAATATCTGAAATATTTAATTAATATTTAATATTTTTAAATTTTTATAAAAATATTTTGGATAATTCGGATATTTCGGATATCCGAAATATTCAAAAATTCTAAAAATCACTATCTGAATCCGAATCCGAATTTTCGGATATCAAAAGTTCGGATATCAGAATTTTCAGATATCCAAAATTTCGGATATTTCGGATTCGGTTTCGGATTCGGATATTTTTGAACACCCCTAGAAAAGACCATTAAATTCTGAAAGAGGTTTGCACAAAATTGTGTAAGGAAAGGTTGCGTACATCAGATCCCTTCGCGATCCGGCCCCTCCCCGGACCCTGCGCAAAGCGGGAGCTTCATGCACCGGGTACGCCCTTTTTTATGTATAAATACGAGCAGTATATGACAGAAAAATTTACCTTTGGCATTGTGTAGCTACCTTAACTTAGATTGTAATCGTTATTTTTTATTTTAAAATCGTCCCCCTTTTCTTTTATTCTGTAAAGGATTACATTATAGTAATTTCAATGAAAACAAAAATATCTCTTACAATATAAATTGAAGTACTAACAATACGTATGGCCGGCATAGTAAATGAAGGACTCCAACGGCGTCTTCATCTGTCTGGTCCTTCTTGAATGGATCGAAATGATCTTCAAAATAATCTTCATCATAATAAGTTACAAAGGGTCTTGAGTCCCTCCGTAGGATGATTTTCAGGTGAATGAAAAAAGGGTTTTCAGGTGTCTCAATAGAAGGGATTTCAAGTGTCTCAATCTAAGGTTTTTGAGTGTCTCAACAGATCGAAGGGTTTTTTTATGGTTTGACGTTTATAAATGTCACATCCTGGCGGAAACGTGAAATGCTTGGATGCGACCCTTTTGGCTCAAAACACATTGATTATAGACAAACACATATAATAGCAAATAAAGACATCAAACATAACATAATATATTTAAGTCCGTCCTTAGGTTACATACGTTTTACAAAATTTGTCTAACATTAGAGTAATACATGTAACCTAGTCTTAACATCTTAACTGCTTCACATTTCTTTAGTAAGAGTGAATATGTGCATCTACCATTATACTAGGCTCGAATATGTTAACAGTTATTTTTACACATGTCTTTCCAATTACTTCGCCCCAACCGTTGTACACATTGAATGAGAACATAA
>BJCO01394605.1:0-12954 GCA_018326465.1 Flaveria floridana | reverse complement strand
GCAATGACATGTTTGCTCTTCTGTTTCAATACTTATTTGACAGCAAAAACTAGCAAAGAGGGAGGGTGCTGACCTTGACCGAAGTCAAGACATAAATCGCTTACGTGAGTTTTATAAGCTTTACAGGGAAAAAAATAATGTAGATAAACTACGTGAGGAGGAAATGGAATTGAGGGAGACAGGTGCTTTTAGTGGAAACTTTCAAGAGTATGCATCTTTTTTCATCCTTTTTATATCTTATCTCTCTTTGTTTCAAATGGATCTTCTGACATTTTTATACACTGTTTTTGTTTATATAAAAACAGACTAGAACGCAAAACCTTGAAGAGAAAAAGGATTTTTGCAACCCTTAAAGTATTGGGAACTGTATTAGAGCAGCTTTCTAAGGAAGTTTCTCCCGAGGAAGCAGAAGGATTAATTCCTGAAGAGGTTTGTTTACTTCTAATTTTTTTTCCTTCATAATATAGCCTTTTTAAATAATTTCAACTCATGCATAAAGCGGAATCTAATGTTTGCTCCAATTCAGTTAAAACGGGTGATAGAATCTGATGCAGCTATGACAGAAGACCTGATTGCTTATAATATTATTCCTCTTGATGCTCCTGCTATGACAAATGCTATCACCTCATTCCCCGAGGTGAATTTGATTTATTTTATATTCTAGTTTGATTCTGTACTTCTTTTATTATCATTATTGTTATATAATTTGCAATGAGTATATGCTCAGGTACGTGCTGCAGTAGCATCATTGAAATATTTTAGAGGTCTCCCAGAATTGCCAGGAAATTTTCCAATACCTGCTACTAGAAGTGCTGATGTTCTTGACTTTCTGCACTACATATTTGGATTTCAGGTTGGTAGTTGATGATAATATGGAATTTAAAGCTGTGTTTAAGAATTATAAAATAGTATCGCTGAGAGTTACTTTTTCTATATTTTGTTGGAGTTGGTAAATACTGAGTTCTATAGTGTTAGGTTATACTTCCAGTATTAAAAAAATACGTACCTGGATAATTAATCATTTTTGGAAGTTCATAATCATACATAATTGTTGAAGTTCACGAGGATCCAAAATTATTGAAGGCCATGAAGCTGGGTTGGTTTAACTTGTTTAATGACCTTGATTATTTTATTATTATTTACTTTTTTGTTCTTTGGCAGAAAGGTAACGTGTCGAACCAACGGGAGAATATAGTTAATCTTCTTTCAAACGAGCAAAGTCGACTTGTTACTCCTGGTGAACATGAACCGGTATATAGTTAATTATATAAAAGTATTTTTTCAATTAAGAAAGCTACATTAAACCAATAACCAGTTAAATGGCATGGGTTATAATTTGTTCTAGAAACTGGATGAGACCGCTGTGGAGAGAGTCTTTTTGAAGTCTCTTGATAACTACATCAAGTGGTGCAGCTACTTGGGCATCTCACCAATGTGGAGCAAGTATGACCTTTAAAAGTTTATAAATAATTGTTGATATACTTCCATAATAATGAAATTAAATTCTTTTTGACAGTTTGTAAATCTGTTAGTTTTTGTCTATTGCTTTTGCAGTATGGATGTCAACAAGGAAAAGAAAGTACTTTTTATCTCTTTGTACTTTTTGATATGGGGTGAAGCTGCCAATGTTAGATTTCTTCCAGAATGCTTATGCTACATATTCCATCGTGTAAGATTCCTTTATGTTTGGATTTTTCTATAAATTGATTCAAATGTTTTAGATTTCTATAAATCAAAGCTTAATCAACAGATGGGGGAAGAATTGGGTGATATATTGAGGCAGCAACTTGCAAAACCAGCAGACAGTTGTGTTACTGAAAATGGTGTTTCATTTCTTGAACAAGTCATTTGCCCTCTTTATGATGTTATTGCCGCGGTATGTAGTGTATTTCAATATTTTTAATTTTGTCACTTGGCAATATTCAGACCTGCGTGATACTAGTAGATATTTGAAGCACAAAACTATTGGTGGGATGAACTGTTCATTGAATTCTATAAGCACTTTATACCTTTTTGTTGTTTTTACCATTTAAGTGAAATTTGGAGGTTCAGCTGAACTGCTGAAAGCCACTTTGCTGTTTCAAGATTTTAGTTCTACTGTGCATGTGAAGAATCTTATTAAAGGCAGCAATTTGAACACATCAATTTACAAATGACTTGATTTGGGTTATGTTTTATTTTTAACAAGTCAAAGGCTAAAATAAATAATTAGCCTATTAGGAAACGAGCGAAAGTTGCTCAAAGTGCATATATTTAGTGCGTAAACCATCTAACACATTATTAAAACATTATTTTCGTAGTGTGACGCACAAATTATTTAAAACGAAAATTTTGGACAGAAGGTGCTTTTGGTCTGCCAAACTGGCCCATACCAAAGATTGACTGTTTTGATGCCAACCCCTTTTTACTCGATTCTGCAGGAGGCTGATAACAACGAAAATGGGAAGGCCCCTCATTCCGCATGGAGAAATTATGATGATTTTAATGAGTACTTCTGGTGAGCTCTATTTTCATAAATATATTTTGTAAAACGATTTATATTATTTTATCCTAGTTCATGTTATTTCTATTTAATTTCAGGTCCCGTAGTTGTCTTAAACTTCGTTGGCCATTAGACAAAAACTCATCTTTTCTTTTGAAGCCATCGCGAAGGTCAAAGGTATTTATACTAAAAATCATATTTCTTTCAAAAAAGTGCACGCTGCTTTCCCACGTAACTTTCTTTGACCACCTTTGACTTTTCTGTTACAGAATATATTGAAAACCAACGTTACTAAGCGACGTGGGAAGACCTCATTCGTTGAACACAGGACAATTTTTCATCTTTACCATAGTTTTCACCGCTTGTGGATATTCCTTTTCATGATGTTTCAGGTTGACCCCATTATCAAAACTTCTTTTGAATTTTTTTCGAGTTTTCAGATACTAAACTTTTTTCTTTTTCACAGGCGCTTACAATAATAGCATTCCATAATGGAGATATCAGCAACTCCAAGACAATACGCCTACTTCTTAGTCTAGGCCCTACTTTTTTTGTTATGAAGCTTTTTCAAAGTAGGTTTTTATATTATTATTTATTTTTCATATTCCTTTAGTAAACATTGTTTTTATGAAGGGTTCTTGTTTTTTATTTCTTATTCTTTTTGCTATTATTATTATCATTATCATTATTATTATTATTATCATTATTATTATTATTATTATTACTATTATTATTATTTTTATTATTGTAATTATTATTATTATACTTTTTAGGTGCATTGGACATTGTGATAATGTATGGCGCATATTCTACAACAAAACCCTTGGCTGTTTCAAGGATTTTTGTTCGTTTCATTTGGTTTAGCTTTGCTACAATTTTCATATGCTTCCTTTACGTGTAAGTACTTATTTTTTATTTAGTTGTGTTTTACAATATGCCGATCTTTGTTTGTTAATTTTTAATATCAAAACAAAATATGCTTTATGCTGTCTCATTTCAGGAAGGGTCTTCAAGAGACGACTAATTCAATTTCTGGGTCGGTTGTTTTCAAAATATATATAATTATTTTAAGCATCTATGCTGGAATTCAATTTTTTTGGAGCTCTCTAGCACGCCTACCATCATGTCACCGTTTGTTCAACCGGTGTGATAATTCGTCAATAGTTCGTTTAGTCAAGTGGATTCATCAGGTTGGCATTTCATATTCTTTTGATTCTGTGTTATAATATTTTCTTTTTTAGGAAAACGATAACATTTCTTGTTTAATTTGTATTGTAAGGAACATTATTATGTTGGACGTGGCATGTACGAAGCAACAACTGATTATATCATGTAATGATTTCATCAACTTATTACTTTTTAATTTTCTAATACTTCTTTATAAGTAATAATCATATTGGCAATGTGTTGTATCTTTAGGTATATGCTTTTTTGGCTTGTTGTATTGGGGGGCAAGTTTGCGTTTGCCTATTTTCTTCAGGTAATTAAAGTTTTTAATCTTTTGCATATGACATTATTTCTGCTTTATTGATTTACATATTTGTGTCATTGAATGACTGTGCAGATCAAACCCTTGGTGAAACCAACAAAGGACATAATTGATGTTAAAGATGTGCGTTATTCTTGGCATGATTTTGTATCAAAAAGTAAGTCGCGCTTTATGATATTTTGACGATATAACTGAGTTTGTCAATTTGAATTCCTTTTGTGTGTACTTCTACTATTCTTTTATTTGGGCCTTGGATTCTAGTGAAGATTATTTGCCTGATATGTAACTTCATGATCTGACATGTAGATAACCATAATGCCTTGACTATTGCTAGCTTGTGGGCACCTGTTTTCAGTGTAAGTTGGCATTCTGCTGTTATATATGAAAGATTCAGGGCATATTAATGATAATAATTAATAACTTTACTACTATATGGTATTCCATTATTGTGTTTATTGCAGATCTATCTTTTAGACATCCACATCTTTTACACCATCATATCTGCTGTTGTGGGTTTCTTGCTTGGAGCTAGAGATCGTCTTGGGGAGGTAAGCATGATAAGAGAAATGGCATTGATCTTGTTTTTATGTATATCTTTGGTTTGTAAGTTTCTGTTGATAGTATGATAATCTTACTTACAATCCATCATTATATATTAATCTTTTTGATCTAAATAGTAAGGTTATATAAAAGTTCATGGTTTTCCCCTTCTCCATTTTTTTGTTGACTTAATGTTTGACTATGTCTTTGTTTCTTAATGCTTTCAGATTAGGTCTTTGGGTGCTGTCCAAAAACTCTTTGAGAGGTTCCCGGAGGCATTTATGAATAATCTTCACATTCCTCTAACTAAAAGGTGCTCTTAAGAGTTCATTCTGTTACCGATACTTGTTTATTCTAATGATGTTTTTGTTGTATTAATGTTCATTTATGTTTTGCAGGAATTCCCTTGCAACAACTGGTCAGGTAATTTGATCATGCCCATATGAATGCTTAGTTATACACTAGTCTTTTCATGCTAACCCCCCCCCACCCCCCCCCCCCCCCCCTCTTTTTTTTCCCTTTTCTAAGTTTCTGGAGAAGAATAAGTTTGATGCTGCTCGATTTTCACCCTTTTGGAATGAGATCGTGAATAATTTGCGAGAAGAAGATTATATTACGAACTTGTGAGTATCTTATTTCTACAACATCACTAAATGGGTTTCTACAACATCACTAAATGGGTCTTTATTTTCATCATTACTTGATGGCACATCTTGTTTCAGGGAAATGGAATTGCTTCAAATGCCTAAAAATACTGGTTCTGTTCCTATGGTTCAGTGGCCTCTTTTTCTCCTAGCCAGCAAGGTTATTCAAAAACTTTGGTCCACATTTTTTGTTCTTTTTCTTTTCTTATGTGAGCTTCTTCATTAAAGTATTTTTTTTAATTATCATTAGATATTCCTTGCTAAAGATATAGCTGCTGAGAGTGACTCGCAAGAAGAACTGTGGGATAGGATTTCAAGAGACGATTACATGAAATATGCAGTTGAAGAGTGTTTTTACACCACCAAGCTGATTTTGACTTCAGTTTTAGACAATGATGGCAAGATGTGGTAAGTGTACAGTAAAGTGTTTGGACTGCATAATTTGCTAGTTCTGCAAGCTTGAGCTGAACAAAATGGCTAGTAACTTGGGTTGGCTATTTGGCTGGGCGAGAAGGATGCGCATACCCTTTTTTTCTTTAGTTTTTTTGAGTTTTATAAATACTTAATGTGTTGACAATGAAAAAATAAATTGTATTATAAGATTAATAATCCAAATTTGAATTAAAATGATTTGGGAGGTTTTATCCATTTTGAATATACTTCTTGGTTTTAAAAAGCGAGAAGCGCACCAAGGCGACGAGGTCCAAAACCGAGGCGCAAAGTGCAAAAGCGGTGGGATTTTCGTACGCAAGGCGCAAAATGATTATATAATTTTTTTTTATATATATCATAAGTTTTTAGCCTCCCTACCCAAAGTTTAGCTATAAATGAGGTTTATATATGTTTTAACATGTGAAATACAACCTAAAAAGCTTGCTGTACAACACCAATCTGCACAAAAATGTCCATGTACATGAGGCGCGCGCCTCACTTGTGCCTCAGGCCAGGTTTTTGCCAAAAAATCGCGCGTCAAGTGCGCTATTTGTACAGCTCGCGCCTTATGTCACAAAAAAACGCATGGCCTTGCGCCTCAGTGCGCCTCACGCCTAGACACACCTAAGGCGCACTTTTTAAAACCAAGATATACTTTGGGTGGCTATGTGTTTCCACTTATCGCCCTCTTTCTAAAACTTACCCATCTAACCAAGTATAACCTTAAGCCAACCATTTATCCTACTTTCTTCTGCAGGGTTGATAGAATATATGATGACATTCAGGAAAGTATAGCGAAAGGAAGCATTCTTTCTGACTTCCAGATGAAAAAACTGTCTCTTGTTATTCAAAAAGTTACTGCCCTTATGGGAATTTTGGTCAGTATTTATTTATATTTCATTGTAGATAACATATATTCTTTCTCTTGTGGTCCACCTATCCGCTTCCTTAATGTTCCATTCTTTACTATAATAATGTGGTTTTTATGCCCATGCACAGAAAGAAGTCGGGACACCTGAACTGAAGACTGGTGCAGTTAATGCTGCTCTAGATCTTTATGATGTTATCCAGCTTGATTTTTTAAGTGTGAATATGAGGTGTGTGGTGACAGTAAGTTTGTATTTCTTATATGTTACGTTTGTAATTATTGTCTTCACATATGCCTGAATTTTTAATTTTAATTTTTTTTTTTGCAATTTAATAGCGGATCTTATGCCACATGGAGTATTTTGAAACAAGCACGGAAAGAAGGTCGCTTGTTTTCAAAGCTGAACTGGCCAAGAGACCCCGAATTGGTATGTTGACTCTTGTACAAGTCAAACTTGTGCTAATTGACCTATCCTTTATATATGTTTCTTAAAATTTGCTTTATTTTTACAATATTTTAAATTTTATGAAGAGGTCACAAATTCGGAGGCTACATTCACTTTTCACTATCAAAGATTCAGCGGTAAATGTTCCTAGAAACCTAGAGGCTAGACGTAGGTTGGAGTTCTTCACAAATTCACTTTTCATGTCCATGCCTAAAGCCAAACCTGTTCGGGAAATGTTATCTTTCAGGTAAAATCTTTCTTTTGGTTATTATTAATTTAATTTATACAAACAATCATTGACTACTGATTAAAATTTTCAATGTTTCAGTGTTTTTACTCCCTATTATTCGGAGACTGTTCTTTATAGCATAAACGAGCTTCTTAGGAAAAACGAAGACGGGATTTCAATTTTGTTTTACCTTCAAAAGATTTATCCAGGTATTTTGGCTTTCATGATCTACTGGGGGGGTGCTTGGATGTCCTCGTTGAAAGTGGTTACATGATCATCGTTGTAAAAATCACCAGGCGCTAATCGGATGGTGGGATACCAACTAGCGATTAATCGGGATTAATAGGATTGGAATTTTATTATAATTTTTCAAACTTCTATATATGTATACGAAGATTTTTAGAACTTTATACACAAATTTTCAAACTTATTAATTGGATCGGATTAGTAAGTATAATTTTTCAAATACGTCAAAGAGTTTGACCGATTTGACCAATTTACCGATCTTGACCCATTTTTAACGATTCTGACCGGTTTTGACCGCCTGGCAAATTTTTGGGCATTGAGGTGAAATCACAACGTTAGCCCACCGATGAAGCTAATCTCGAATGATCAACCGATTAATTCTGATTCTTACAGCAAGCTGTAGAAAATAGTGTTTGGATGAGCTTTTGTTGTTTGAAGTTCTAACAATCGGATAGTTAAATGTTATGGTGTTTGATAAATTCTAAGTATTCTAAAAATTATTGGCCTAAAAGTGACATTCTTGTATGGGAATCAAATTCTCTCAAATAAAATTAAATTTTATAAGTAACCCTTTTTACCCTTTGATAATCAGTTTTTTTACAACTGATCGTTTGAACCCAATAAATCAGATAATAGAAGAATCTTATTATTTAAACAATAGAAACTTACTATTTCAACTCCAAGTCACGGTAATCAACTAATTAGTTCTGAAATGCAAATTAAAAGTCCGAACACACCTTAAGAAGGGAATTGCAGGTGTATCATTCCTTGGGTTTAATGACAAAACTGCCAAGTGGTGTATTATTCCTAGGGTTTAATGGCGAAAATGCCAATTCTTTTGGAATTTTCAGACGAATGGAAAAACTTCCTTGCTCGAATTGGCCGTGATGAAAACACGCACGAGTCCGTTCTAATTGATAACGAAGATGATAACCTTGAACTTAGGTTTTGGGCATCATATCGTGGGCAAACATTAGCAAGAACTGGTATAGAATATTATTCTATTGTGTTTAACACATTCATGTTACATAATTCTTGCAACTTGCAACTCTTTTGCCATTTTTATCATTTGCTTTGTGTATAACCATATTTCCAGTTAGAGGAATGATGTACTATCGAAAAGCCCTGATGCTTCAAGCTTATCTGGAAAGAATGGCTGTTGGAGGTTTGGGTTTTTTACTTTCTAGAATATTTGTATCATTGTTATTCTTTTTATTTTTTTAATTCATTATTCATGTTCATATATACATGGGGTATGCTAGATGTCGAAGCTGCAGTTCCTGCTAGTGAAGCAACTGATACTAAAGGATTTGAGTTTTCTCCTGAAGCACGAGCTCATGCTGACCTAAAATTTACTTATGTTGTCACATGTCAAATATATGGGAAACAGAAAGAAGAGCAAAAGCCTGAGGCTGCTGATATTGCATTGTTATTGCAAAGGTTTATTAAGTTCATATTTATATGAGCAGATGGTGTTGATATATAAGTTTTTTTCATGTGCAAGTAATTTTATTGTTGAGTTTCTTTCTAGAAATGAAGCACTTCGTGTTGCTTTCATTGATGAGGTGGAGACTTTGACTGCTGGTCAAGTTCACAAAGATTTTTTTTCTAAACTTGTAAAAGGTGACATCAATGGAAAGGACAAGGTTAAGATTAATACTTTTTTATTATTTTTCTTTAGTTTTCTGCTGTGGGTCTGATATTACACACAGTATATTGCATTTTTATGTACCTGATTCAGAAGTAAATATTGTGCAGGAAGTTTATTCTATAAAATTGCCTGGGAATCCCAAACTTGGTGAAGGAAAACCTGAAAATCAGAACCATGCGATTATTTTTACCCGTGGAAATGCTGTCCAAACAATTGATATGAATCAGGTATGGAACTAAAATAACAGGTATATAACATGTGCTTGATACAGTAATAGAAATTTTTTATTAACTTTTCATTACTTTAGGATAATTATTTTGAGGAAGCTTTAAAGATGAGAAATCTTCTAGAAGAATTCCATGCTTATCATGGTATCCGTCCTCCCACCATTCTTGGTGTTAGGGAACATGTATTTACAGGAAGGTATAATTATAATCTAAATTACTTTAAAAACAACGCATACTTTTGCAGCCAACTTCATTTATTTATGCCATTTATGCAGTGTTTCTTCTTTAGCATCCTTCATGTCTAATCAAGAAACTAGTTTTGTAACGCTTGGCCAGCGTGTTCTTGCGAGTCCCTTAAAGTAAGCTTTATGTGTAAATAATATGCTTTTGTTTAAAAGAGATATTTGGTTAATGCCATGAACTCATGATGATATCACTTCAATATATCTCCAGGGTTCGCATGCATTATGGACATCCTGATGTGTTTGATAGAGTGTTCCACATAACACGTGGGGGTATTAGCAAAGCCTCACGTGTCATCAACATTAGTGAAGATATATTTGCTGGTATGCCCTTTTTTTCTCTTTATTTGTTTGTTTCTTTTATTATCATAATCAGTTGTGTCCAAATGCAGGTTTTAATTCAACTTTGAGGCAAGGAAATATTACTCATCATGAATATATTCAAGTTGGAAAGGGAAGAGATGTTGGGTTGAATCAAATTGCTCTATTTGAAGGAAAAGTGGCTGGTGGAAATGGTGAGCAGGTTCTTAGTAGAGACATTTTCAGACTTGGACAGCTGTTTGATTTCTTCAGAATGCTTTCATTCTACTTCACAACAGTTGGATACTATTTTTGTACCATGGTATATGCTTTTCAATATATATCTATAGCTTTAACTGATTATAAAACAACTCATCTGCTCACCTTACAATTTTTTGATTTGTGGCAGTTAACAGTGATTACAGTGTGGCTTTTTCTATATGGAAAATTGTATTTGGTAAGATCTGAATTTTTAGTTATGAAGGTTCTTAATAGATTTCGTAATCACATCTTTTGGTACTGTTATATTGTTTCAGGCATTATCTGGAGTTGGTGAAGATATTCAAAACAGAGCCGAAGTGTTAGACAACAAAGCTTTAAATACAGCGTTGAATACACAGTTTCTGTTTCAAATTGGTGTATTTACAGCTATACCCATGGTTTTGGGTTTTATATTAGAGCAAGGGTTCTTAAGGGTATGTCTCTGTGAATGCAAATTACTTATACATACAATTAGCAAATTATGAATAGTACCTAATCCACTCACTTTTTGTCATATGGAATACATATTATTTCCCCACATCTGACCATTCTCTTTTCTTTCTTTTGAAATTTTACGGGTCAAGGCGCTATAGATTTTATTAATATGGGAAAATCATTAGGTTAAAAACCCATCTTTCTTTTCTTTATTATTCTTAATATTATTCTTAGTACTACTACTACTACTACTATTATTATTATTTAACTTTTCTTTTATTATTATTATTACTATATTTTTATATCAATTTTTTTACTTTTACTAGGTTTTGTTAGGATTTTGTTGGAATTAATTATTCTTATTCTTTTAATGAGTTGCAATGTGGTTATGTTTATCTACATTTTGACATAAATTTTATTCAAAACGGAGCGAAGTTAAATATGATATAATATTTTACTTCTTTTTCTAAAGTTTGCTTTTGTGTTTCAAACATTCATTTTTAAAATGACTTAACTTTTTCTTGATTTCCGAATACACCATTGCGACGTACCTTCTTTATCTACATTTTGATATTCAAAATTGAGCCGCCGCAATTTCATATCTCTTTATGTACTTAACCACGGTAATGTCACCGCGTGCGCCGCAACTTCCACTTGTTTGTATAATTTAATATACATACTTCACTTCTATACCTTTTTAATCTTGAATGATGTTGCTTATGCAGGCTGTTGTTAGTTTTATCTACATTTTGATATTCAAAATTGAGCCACCGCAACTTCATATCTCTTTACGTACTTAGAGCATTCACACTAGCTTCCCCATCCCCATCCCCATCCCCATCCCCATCCCCATATTTACACTAAAAACACTACTTTTTTACTCTCTTTCAATTAAATATTACTTTTTTATATCTTTATTATTACCTTTTCTCTCGTCTCCACTCACAACCACTTTTAAAAATAGTAAATATATCTTTATTATTACCTTTTCTCTCACCTCCACTCACAACCACTTTAAAAATAGTAAAAAATAAAGGGGGGTTGTACCATGTTTCCTCAAATATGGGAAATCACGGTTCAATCCCGATAAATTTTATCTCCCCTTCACTCACAACCACTTACAATCATCTCCATAATATAGGGCACACACTCACATCAAAATGGGGCACCTATTGTGAATGCTCTTAACCATGTTAATGTCACCACATGCGGCGCAACGTCTGCTTGTTTATGTTGTTTAATACACATACTTCACTTCTATACTTTTTTACTCTTGAATGATGTTGCATATGCAGGCTGTTGTTAGTTTTATCACAATGCAATTTCAGCTTTGTACCGTTTTCTTCACATTTTCTCTGGGCACAAGAACACATTACTTTGGACGGACCATTCTTAATGGTGGTGCAAAGGTTTGATCTAATTTTCTCTTCCTTGCTTACTCTATTTTACAAGTCGCAAAATGGGAGGGTAACAATGGAATTTTTGTACCTGTTGGGTTGTCTGGAGCAGTTGTCCAGGATTTAATTATGAGTTTTTTTGTCAAATTTGATTACACTATTACATAAGTTACACTATTTTAACAGTAATTGCATTTTTGGAATAAAATGATTTAGGGGTTAAGTGCTTTATGAATGCATATTTGAGTACTTTCAAGCTGTTTGATTTTCATGACCTGTTTGGCCTGTTACCTTTAATGCTAGTTTTCTTATCTTACCTGTTTGACCCGTTAGAGATAAACATAGCCTGAATTAATCCTTTCATAGGTAAATGTGTGAAAATTTTCACCTCAGTTATTGTATTCTAACAAAAGTTGATTCCATAACAGTATCATGCAACTGGACGCGGATTTGTCGTGCGCCATATCAAATTTTCAGAGAATTACAGGCTTTATTCACGCAGTCATTTTGTCAAAGGGTCTCTCTCTCTCTCTCTCTCTCTCTCTCTCTCTCTCTCTCTCTCTCTCTCTCGTGCACATGCACATTTGTTCTCATGCATCTGATATTTAATATTTATTGAAACAGATTGGAAGTGGTTCTGTTGTTGGTGGTGTACGTTTCTTATGGGTACAATGAAGGTGGTGCAATAGGCTACATTCTTCTTAGTATTAGCAGTTGGTTCATGGCAATTTCATGGCTTTTTGCTCCATATTTGTTTAATCCATCTGGTTTTGAGTGGCAAAAGTAAGTTTTTCTGTTTGGAATCGTACATCGTATGGATGTAAAAGAAATATTTTGTTCTGCTGTTCAACATCGGAACTTGTAAATATCTCATTTCTAATCTATTCTGGTTTGTTTTATGACTTTTAGGACAGTTGAGGACTTCCGAGATTGGACAAATTGGCTCTTCTATAGAGGAGGAATTGGTGTCAAAGGAGAAGAAAGTTGGGAAGCATGGTGGGATGAAGAGTTGGTACGTCAATAATATATAAATATATACTCATACTTTTTTGTTTCTTTTTTTTTT
>BJCO01394505.1:0-12761 GCA_018326465.1 Flaveria floridana | reverse complement strand
TGTGATGATCAATCACGAACGTTGTGCACTACTGCTGATCCAGTCACCTAGGGCAAGCGGCAAGGATCCCATACATATGGTCAATCACAAAGACTGACCCCAATGTGCATCCTTCGGGGTAGCTAACCCGCACACCGTTGAGCTAACACCTGCCAGGGGTGTGCACCTCTATACATTTGCTTGCAAGCCTTTCTTACATTCATTCGTTCATTCCTTAATGCATGCATTCATTCCTCATGTTCCTCTTTCATTATCTTTCACTTTACGTTCTTATTACTTTCGTTTCATTCATTAACATAGCACGTAAAGTCGAGAAAAGATAAACATACGTTGACATAAGGAACATCGATATTTACAAATCATCAGTCATTACTATCATATTAAGCTACATCATACTTATCATACATACATCTTGCATACACATCCCTCCTCATTCACATCAGTCCTATTTGGGCGATTGGACATACTTCAGTCGCATGGCCTCCATGCGACTGAATCGTGCGATTGGACAACTATGCGAGTGGGCATACAATCGTGTGAATGGACTTCCTATCGTACGAATAAATACAGGGCGAATGGGCATCTACGCGACTGAACTCTTAATCGTGCGACTGAACTACTATGCGACTGGACTCATGCGATTGAACTCCCCGTCGCGTGACTGTCGTGCGATTGAGTCCCCAGTCGTGCGACTAGACCTCAGTCGTGCGACTGAACATCGGTCGTTCCTCAGTTGTGCAATTGGCCCTTCAGTCACCTAGCCCTAACTAGGCAGCGACTGGAGTTCATCCCAAACCGCATCCGCGACCTACGGCCTTCAAACTCTTCCAACTCATTTTCAGCCCAAATTACCCCTCCTAAACCTTAGGGAATCATACTAGGGTATCATACAAGCACATACAAGTCCAAAATCGCACCCTAAACACATTACATACAATTACACCCAAATGGGTCAAACTCATACATTTCAAAAACGGGTTTAAATGTGTTCCAGCCCCAAAATCGTTTGAAAACAAGTAAATGTGGGGTCCTAGAACTCACACAAACAAGTAGAAGATGAAGAGCTTCGTTTGGACTAGTCACTCGACAAGCTTCGAACCCGAATCACCACTTTCTCTCTTTCTTTTGCTTCTTTCTCTGTTCTCTCTCACTCTGCTCTTCCTCCCGACTGAAATGTGTAAGTGTGGGGGAGGGGAGATGGCTGCCCCTCTTTTATAGCCATAGCTCAGTCGCCCAAAACTCCAGCCGACTGAGTCTCCAGTCGCCTGAACACCATGCGACAGGACCTCCAGTCGCATGACTTCCATACGGTTGAATCTTCAACCGTCCGAGCATCATGCGATTGGTCCTCCAGTTGCATGGTTTCCATACGACTGAGCCTCAGTCGCATGACACTCCAAAAAGTCAAACTTTCGGGTGTTACAATTTAGCATAGAAAGTAGTAGAGAGGAAACTCTTACTAGCACCAGAATCAAATAATACAGAGGCACAAGTTTGGTTTACTAGATACATACGTGACACGACATCGGGATCCTCTCTGGCCTCCTCCCGGGTCATCGTGAAGGCTCTAGCATTCGCCCTCTGTCCCCCTTCCTCCAGCTTCTTCTTCGCCCCAGATCTTTCCGCCCTCGGTTTCTTGCAATCCCTGCTCATGTGGCCCTCCTCGCCGCAGGTATAACACTTCGACACCCTACAATATCTGGAAATGTGGCCAAGCCTTCCACATTTGAAGCACACATTGAGCCCCAACCTACACTCACCCGCATGTTCCTTCCCACACTTACCACACTTCCTCGGTCCTAAGCTTAATGACGCCAACTTGTAGTCATCCACCATCATCTTCTTGTTGTTTGGGGTGAAACCACCATGCCCAAAACCTTTCCCATTCCAGTTCTAATCACTGCCACGTGTCTTATTCACTTCCACCACCGTCTCCTCCTGTTCATCATACAGCCTACCTGCCAGGTCTACAACCGATCGAAAAGTACCTGGCTGAGTAGCAATCAGACGCCTGCGAATGTCAACCAGCAAGCCCTGAATGTATCTCTTGATCTTCCTCGACACCAGCATCACCTGATCCAGTACCAGCCTTGCCATTTCGTTGAATTTGGTGGTGTACTGCTGGTGGGTCATGGTTCCTGCCTCAAGTTGCAGGAACTCCGTCTCAATCTTCTTGAGTTCCTGGTGAGGAAAAATGTCTTCGATCACCAATTTCTTCGACTCCCTCCATCGCATATTCCTGATATTTTTGGCACGCTCAGCTTGGACAATATTATCCCACCAACACAGTGCTGAGTCAGCAAAAGAGTGAGTGGCGAACTTCACCTTCTGGTCTTCACGACACTCGCTGATTTCCAACACTGGTTTCATCTCCCTCACCTAGCGGTGAGCGGCAGCATCATTACCATTGCCATCGAAGGTCGGGGGCTTACACCTCTGGAATGCCCTATAACTGCTTCCCTTTGTCGTCACCCCCACTGAATCATCCTCCTTATCATCGGACAACTCGGTCTTAGGATCCGGTTGTTCCTCCTCCCCCTTGCTTTCCTTGCTCGTTGACCCCTTCATATCTTCATTCTCCTTCCTCTCCTCATTCCTCACAACCCTAATAACATCAGTCACTATAGACGGTAAGACTGTCTGCATGACCTGGTGCACCTCGTCAGCAATCGCCTCCTAGCTGTGGCATTTAAACTAGCATTCTCATTCTCCTCACTTTGACCACGAACCTCAGGGTTCTTGTGAGCCGTCTCAGGCGCCTTAGCACTACTCATGGTCACACGTGGCTCAGCACCACGTCCACCAAGACCTTTGCCACTAGAAGCCTTGGAAGATTTTCGTCCAGCCATTCCCTAAACGCTATAAGATTCAAACACTAACACAGTCATTCAAGGTAACAGCTTAGTTTATGTCCAGTATAGTAAGTCCCTAATTACAGTGGCAAGTTGTGATTAGCCACTTACTTTATTCTTCACACCCTAAGCATTTCCTATCCTGACTACATCAATATTTAAATCTACTAAGAACACATAAGTCAAATAGCACACGTAGATAATGCTTGTTAAGTTTAAGAAAAGAAATACCTGATGGCACGTAGCTACTCGGCCTGACATCTCTCCATTCGTCCTATTTTCAGTTTAAGTTTAGGTTTTTTTTGAAAATATTTACTTATTTCTCTTAAACTTCGGCTCTAATACCAACTTGCAAAGCCCCGTTCTCGGGCACCTCACAGTTGGTCATTCATAGCACTACACATACATATTAATATAATTTTCATAAGATAATGCAGCGGAATTAATATCAAAAGTCATCCATTCATTAATAAAAATTGTTGCTAAGCAATGCACCCCAAATTGTTATCAGTTATAAAAGATTGTTTAACTGCTTTACAAAGCAACAAAATTATAAATCATGAACGGATGTTAGTCTTTCCTTGCCGTGTAGCTTTCCCCGCATGCCATCCTCAGCAATAATTACTTGCCAACTGAAAATGTGTAAAAGTCAGTATTGCTGAGTGAGTTCTAGATTTAAAAGCATTAAAATACCTTGAACAGTTTATATATATGAAAATACTCTTTTTCATAAAACACTTCCTTTACTTTCGTACGTGAGCATACATCGTACATACAACAAGGTAATACCTTCTTTCACTCATTCATTACCATGCTCATTCTTTCATTTCATACTTTCATCATTATCTTTCACTTTCCGGACCAATGTGCAATACCTTGAACATTGTGCACGAATCTGATGCTGGGCCTGAGGTCTATAAACAGACCCCGAACATTGTCACCGAAGCTTGACCCAGTCATCTAGGGTATGCTATAAGGGTCCCTATCAATCTCAATGATTGACCCTATATGCATCCTTTAGGGTAGCTAACCCACATCACAGTTGAGCTAACGACAACATGGTCGTGCACCTCCATTCATTTCGCTTGCAAGTCTTTCATTCTTTCATTTATGTTCCACTTTTCGTCATCATTAATCTTTCACTTTATTAATGATATTACTTAACATATATGATGTTAAACATACCACTTAAAGCCACACATCAATATGCCATAACATAAGGAAAATAAGAACAAATCATATACATGTATAAAATAAGCATATAATAAGCTCAAGTCAAACTAGGGTCAAAACCCTAAAATCACAGATTCCCATATTTTCAGAAAATATTCTAAGTCATTTAGGCGCATGATAACTATGCAGGTGCATGAGCACTGCATAGGCGCATTTCCCCTGTTCAGGCGCATGATCTGCACTTAGTAAATTTCCATAACTTCTGGGAGCATGAGCCACCTAGGTGCATGAGCCAACACTTAGACATTTCAGCTTGTTTTTAGGCGCATGGGGATATTCAGGCACATGGGGTACTGTTTGGGTGTATGGCATACACTTAAATATTTCTAAGGCAAATTCAGGTGCATGTGCCTTATGTAGGCGCATGAACCAACTGTTTAACATGTTTCTAAGCTGTTTCTAGTCCCAAACATCATACTAACCTATGTTTAAGCTTATTATAAATATTCTAAGCACAAACATCACATAAACAACCAATAATCACCATCATACATTCATGAAATATGCGGGTATAGATAATAATAATAATAGTAAAACTCATTTTAATACATTTTCAGCCCCAAAATCAGTTAACACATGTAAAAGTGGGGTTCTAGAACTCACCTAATGCAGCAACCAAGTAAAACTCCTCGAAACTTGTTTGTTCACGAGTTCAAGCTCTTAAAACAAACCAAAAACACAACCCGAACACTTAAACACATACATAACGGTTTCTAAGGGTGAAACCCCCAAGAAAACCGTGTTAATTACACATAAAAACACTTAATTAAGAAGATATCAGCCTCCTTCTTCTTGAGCAATCGAGAGAAACTTTGGTTTCTTCTTCTTCTTCTTTCGGATTCGAAAAAGCAGATGGGATGTGCAATATGGGCGGCCATTTCCCCATATATATTAAAATAATGGGTTGTTGTACTATTTTACACTTTAACCCCATAACTTTGGCTACTTTTCCTTTTCTTTTAGATACTTTATTTCTCTCTTCCATGTTTATTTTCCTTTAGTTGACTAAAAGTTTTCGGGTGTTACAAAAGTGCATTAAGAATTAATGCAAGAAAATATGATGCTTGTCATTATCAAACAATCAACCAAATGTGTTTTAACATACAAATCATACATTAGAAACACATTAACATCATTAAAATTCATAATAATCAATAACAAATGTGAAAATTTCTTTTTTAGATTTTGTAGATAAATAAATTTTGCTAAGTCACCCAATCCGGATGAAGTCAACCAATGCAGATGAAGAAGTCCAAAGCGGATGAAGTCACCCAATGCGGATGAAGAAATCCACAGCAGATGAAGTAATCCACAGTGGATGAAGAAAGAATCCCACAGCGGATGAACAACTTCTTCACAGCGAATTAACAACTTCTTTACAGCGGATGAACATCTTCACCACAGCGGAAGAACAAACAAGATACAGCAGATGAGTAATTATCCATAGTGGATGACTTATTCCCACACCGGATGACTTATAGACTTAGGATTAATTTTTATGTAATTTCATTTACATAAGGGTAGAATAGTAATTATATATAGCTTTTGTGTATAGGCTATAAATAGGAGTCTACCCTAATCCTTTGTAAGCTTTTGAACAAATTATCAATCAAACAAGCATTTTCTTCTCGGGCATTCTAACACACAACACACACACACACACTGAAATCACACATATTAATCATGGGTTTCTGCACCATGGTTAGTGTTTGGTGATTTGTGAGAGATTTGTAAAGATCCTTAGAGAAATCAACCTCTTTATATTGAATATTGTTCTTTCAAAGTTCATGTTCAATATGTTTTACTAGTTTGATTTTCATCAGTTCTCATTGTTAAGCCCCATGGAAAGACCTCTTATGAGCTATGGAACAAGAGGCCACTATTCATTGGCTTTCTTACGTCCATTGGAAGCAGGTGCACCATACTTAATACAAAAGACAATTTACTAAAATTTGCTGAAAAGTCAGATGATGCTATCTTTGTTGGGTATTCCTCAAACTCTATTGCTTATAGAGTATATAACATCAAAAATCAACATTTAAGGAATCATCCAACATTATTGTCAATGAGCACACGCCTTGTGTTAAAGAAAATGGTCCCGATCATATCTTTAATTTAGAATTGTTTCCAAACTTTTCTAAACCATCTTGTGAGAATGTTTCAGCTGGAACAGGAACTCAAAATGATCCCTATGACGATTAACTGTTTGAGTTACCCAGACGTATTCCAATTTTTCCAAGAAGTCATAAAGATCAAGCTACCACTACTGGATGTCCTGAAAGCTTGAACATCTGAAGAAAAATAGAGCTTCATAAAGTTGCAAGCCAACTGAGCCTCAAAACTCATCAGTTGAGAACTCTAGTCTACTTCATAGAAAAATACCATTGATGCTATCAACCATTCATTCATTCAGTCCTTATTGAATGATTGTGAGATATTAGCTGGTGATGGTTTCCAAAATCCTGAGCAAAACTTCTTCAACATAGATCTATCTATGCAACTAGACGTGATTCCTAGGCTCAGGATACACAACACTCATCCAGCTGAGGACATCATTGGGGCTGTCTCAGAAGGTGTGAATAAGAAGTCAGACCCACAATGGGAAAGTCTACTTGTACTCATGCTTTCTCTCTCAAATGGAACCAAAGAAGGTGGAAGAAGCCCTCAAGGAGAACAATTGGGTTAAAACAATGCAAGAGGAGTTACTTCAGTTTAAGAGGCAAAGGGTATAGAACATGTGTCCATTACCACCTGGCCAAGTCCCTATTAACACTATGTGGGTGTTTAGAAACAACAGAGATGATAAAGGTTTGATCATAAAGAACAAAGCAAGACTTGTGGTTCAAGGATACACATAGGAGGAAGGCATAGATTACACTGATGTCTTTGCACCTATTGCAAGACTTGAGGTTGTGTGAATCTTCCTTGCTTTTACAGCATCCAAGAACTTCACAGTCCATCAACTTGATGTCAAATATGCCTTTTTGTATTGTAATATCGATAGAGAAGTCTATATGTTCCAGCCACCTGGATTTGAAAAACCCACAACACCCAAACTATGTGTGCAAACTTGATAAATCTCTTTATGGGTTACACCAGGCACCTAGGCTGTTGTATGAGACACTGTATCAATTTCTTTTGAAGAATGGCTAAACAAGAGATACCATAGACAAGATAATATTCATAAAGAAGTTTGTAAGGACATGTTGCTTGTACAAGTCTATGTTGATGACATCATGCTTAGTTCCTCAAATGACCAAATATGTAAAGACATTGAAAGCATCATGAGAAAGAAGTTTGAGATGAGTTACATGGGAAAGATGGATTTCTTCCATGGGATTTAACTAAAGCAGATGGAAGGAGGGTTTTTC
The DNA here is from genome assembly GCA_018326465.1 of Flaveria floridana. Lineage (NCBI taxonomy): Eukaryota > Viridiplantae > Streptophyta > Magnoliopsida > Asterales > Asteraceae > Flaveria > Flaveria floridana. The sequence continues at coordinate 5,305 of BJCO01394505.1, read as the reverse complement.
ATAAATCAATCTAAGTATGTCAAGGACATCTTAGAAAGATTTAAGATAAAAGATTATAGGCCAGCCAAGACATCTATACCCAGAAATCACAATCTTTGTCCTGATTCTGAGGGGGAGGGTACTGATCAGCATCAGTTAGGGCAGTTATTGGATCTCTGATGTATCTGACTGCAAGTAAAGCTGATATCATCTTTGTAACTTGCGTCTGTACAAGATATCAGGCTACTCCTAAGGTGTCACAGCTAGTTGACATCAAGAGAATTCTTAGATACCTCAAAGGAGCTCCCAAACTTGGTCTTTAATATCCTAGGAATAAAGATTTCAATCTCTATGGTTATACTGGCAGTGATTATGGTGGCTGGAACATTACCAAAAAGTCCATTCAGGAGGATGTCAATTTCTTGGTGGAAGGATCATCTCCTAGCAATGCAAGAAGCAATCATATGTTTCTACTTTAACTGCTGAAGCTGAATACATTGCTGCTGCAAGCTACTGTGCTCAACTACTATGGATTTAAACTCAGATGTTAGACTATGGTTTCAAATTCATAGAGACTCCTATCCATATAGAAAACAAGAGTGCCATTTCTATAATAGAAAATCCAGCCGAGCATTCTAAGAAAAAGCATATTGACATCAGGTACAATTTCATTTGATATATTCATGAGAAAAATCTAATCAAACTGGTCAAAGTAAATTCAAATGAACAATATGCTGACTTGTTCACCAAAGCCTTTGATGAACAAAGATTTAAGTATTTAATCAAAGCTATTGGGATGTTTAATATTGACTAGTCAATCTCTTTTGAAAATCTTTTGAAAATATGTCATGTCTATGTTGTCTTTTTACAATCTAATCCCCGTTACAAGAAGTTCTTCTTCAAAATTTCTAAGTACGAATTCTTTGGAAGAGAAATATACCCTTGGAAGAGATTTTTATCTATCTTCCAAAGGCAAATTCTTCTACATACGTATTCTCTTCTGAAGAGTTTTTAGCCTCAGAAGAAAAATTTGATCATAGATCCAATCCACTTCTGAAGCTTACTAACTTCGCTTGTTGGAAGAACACTTTACTGTCAAAAGCAATCTTGTATTGGAGACATGGTTTGTCTTCGGAAGTAAAAGTGGCTTCAGAAGACAATACTAAGAAAACAAGTGTTTTCTCTCGGAAGCAATTTTACCCTCAGAAGAAAACTTTTACTGTGTAACGAAAATATTTATGCCCCACTCTGTGAAAAGTAAAATTTTATTGATGATTGTCGGAATATTTTAAATGGTCTATCATACTGCCATTGTCAAATCAAAACCTAAGTTGTCATTTCACCTTATTGGTTTGGCTTTTTACCTCCCATTTATAAACTTCCGACTCTCTTTCTTTATTTTCCATACCACTGCAAAAGCCCCAAATTTCCATTATCTTCTTTTCTCACTCTTAAATTCCTTCAATTAAATAGTACTTTCAGTACAATGACCTTGAATCCCCAACACAACCAAGTCATCATCCTTAACTCTTCAAGAGATGCCGATTTTGCACCTATCATCCAATTTCTATCACAATCTACATACTTCACTGCCCTTACTATTAACCTCACTATCTAGTCAAACCACATGGACGAGTTCTGGGCCAATGGTCGAAGCAAGACATTCAATGATGAAAGGGTCATCAGATCAAGGATCTATGGACAGGAGATCATCATTAGTGAAACAACCATCAAGGAGCATCTGGAAGTCTATGATGAAAGAGCCCCCACTAAATTCTACAAGTCTGATTTAGAGGATACCTACACCCAAATAGGATATGGCGAAGATGTGAGAAAATCTATGGTTTATAAGGTCAATTTTGCATACAACTGGAAGTTTTTGCTACATATTGTCTTGTACAACCTACCCAACAAGTCAGCAGGATGGGATCAAATCCCGTATGATCTGGGCTGCCTAGTCCATAGGTTGGTAAAAGGCCTCATCTTTAAGTACTCATGATTTATGCTGAACAATCGAAGAGGTAATCTCACCAGGGATCCATTCTATATGTATCCCCGGTTCATTATGCACATAATCAATTGTGAGCTGGACCAGGACAAACTAAAATGTGCAAATGTTCTACTGATCCCTCACATGAGGCCTGACATCTTCAAGACACTAAAGAAGGTGTCCACCAGCTTCACTGGAAGATTCATCGAGGTCCTTCTAGGTATGCTTGAGCCAATGGCTCCTTGTGATATTCCTGCAGACCTAGCAGGTGATAAACCCACACCAAACACAACCACTACAATGCCAATCACTTCTTTCCACCTAGAATCACATATACACGGCGCCCCAAATGAACCGTTGATCAACATACTTTGATTGAATAAGTCCCCTCTATTTAAACCTAAAAGGCTAGAGTGGAACTCAAGGCTCCCACTCAGCTAGTGGTCCAGCCATCCTCTTCAATTAACCTTAGTTTCAGTGTTGAGTCTCCTAAGTCTCAACCTGATGAGCCCACAACCTAAGCCATATGCCCTCAAGGCGAGTCTCAACACTCATATTAGCAGCCAAAAAGGACAACCACATCATTGGTTCAACTGCTACTATAGAGGAACCATTAGGTGCTGACCAAGGTCCCAGGTCATTAGATATAACTTTTATATCCTTTCTTGACATTTTAACCCGACTTGATAAGGATATCATGTTTCATTAGGGCCATGATGTTGATCTACCTCACCCTTCTCAAGATCAACTGAGCCCCAGAAAACCTCTAATATCTAGCCCACATCAGCTAGACCAAACTGAGGTGAGTCCAACCGGTGTGGAGGTGACTCATATTGGCTCAACTGCCACTACTTAGAGTGTTTCACTAGCCTCTCAAGATAGTGGTAACATCAGTGAGACTGTGTCTTTGGATATCTTGCCAATTAATGCCTCTGAAAGAGACATTAGTACGCAAGGGTATCCAGGGTGCTAAGAAACCATTACTGGTGGTGATGATGAACATACTAGGTATGTTATCTCATATCCTAATGATTCTTCAAAAGAAGACAAGGGTAGTATGCAAGTCATTATTAGATGCCTACTTTGTAAAGTCTCAAACCTTGAATCAAACGTTAAGACTTTAGAGGATAGGTCTACTACTCAACAACTTAAGATTGAAAATTTCAAGGCTTAACTAGATGAGAAACAGATTCAGAAGTTTGTTAGCCATGCACCAACTCAGGTTTCATTATGTTCTTCCTCTAGCTCATCTACTTCTCAAGATAACGCTACCAAAAAGGAGCTAATGTAAAGAAAAAACACATGTGGAACCTAGCCTTGCCATCATAACTTCCCTTGATGTCATTTCTTACTTCTATCCCATAGCAACACCCTGTAACCATATTCCCTCAACCATTCCCTATTATAATTCAAGTGGACTCGAAGGATGCTTATCGAGCTTAATATATTTTTAACCAAATTTCTGATAAGCTCATCCCTTGAACAACCCTCCCCTGATGTAGCCATTGACTATTTTGGAGCTAAAGAGCTTCAAAGGCTGAGTGCACCACCTACCTCTAAGGAGGATGTTGGGCAACCTAAGGTAGTCCAGCTCAAACGGGAAATATAGACTGATGGCCCAGCAAAGAAATTAGAAAGGAAAGGTAGTGCAGCTCAAATTACATATGAAGAAGAGATTCTGTTGGTCCTCTTCATCGATATAACAGTGCAATTGATTAATAAACACAAACAAATCCCACTGAAAAACATAAATATCAATGATATTTATGAACTATATAGATCAAACACTATAAAATAAAGACGAACAATGATAAACACCTCATGAACACTTATCAAAACCCTTGTTTGATCTTTGATGATTTGAATATGACATTACAAAGTGGAAACCCTCAAATCAATTGGCTCATTCAAGCTCCAAAACCCTAATTACCATTTAACTATTTAGAGTGAATATAATATTCACTAATGACAATTAAGCCCCTAGACTAAAACTAATTAGAAAAAATACAAATAAAACATAAAAATGACTAAAACAAGATTAAATATATTTTGTTGACACAAAATATATTTATTAATAGTAAAACTCCTAGTCAAATAGATCTTTAACATCTCGTCTCGGTTCTTCATCTCGAACGCGACTGTTTGACTTTTCTGATGACTTTTATCATAACGTTGGCTTTTGTTGACTTTGATTGTGTTAATAATATAGACTATCCTTTTTAGACCCAACAATACACCCCCTTAGTCTGTCATTATCAACATCTTATACCATCTTTGCTCCGATAAATCCACCAAAAAAGTGATCTTCAATCTCCCCCTAGATTGATGATCTGTAGCTGAAAATCTTTCATCTCACAGGCTCCCCCTTTTTGTATGCTCCCTCTCTTCATATGCATCTTTTGTGAATGATCACGAAAAACTTTTTTTGAATTCTCTATACTTGAATGCTTGAGAAGATGTAGGAGGAGGAATCCTAGCTCGGTATGTTCTATAAACTTGAAGAGCAGGTTCTCTAATCAGGTACATTGCTTAGTTGATGATCGGCCATCACATGTTGCAGAATATGCACCATAAACACAAACACATTCTATACATTTCTCATTAGGTCGTTTCAATAATACAAATAAACCCGTGTTAATCTGTAAATATAAACAAGCGAAACCATGTACGTTTGTGTGTGCAATTTCCTGTGAAATGCATGAAAACATGAGATCGTTTCTATAGCATAATATGCAAGACTTGAAAAATAATTTGAAAAACTAAACTAGAAATTTAATGCTAATAAAATCAAATCATAAGACTCTAACCTTAAAATAATATATATATATATATATATATTATATATATATATATTATATTTATATATATATGTTGGGTTTGTTGCATGTTTATCAAGGATTGTTTAACCATTTAAACAAAAATGCAGTGGATATTTAGAGATATAAAACATGTTTTATATGCTGAAAAGAAACCATTTTATATTCAAGAAGACAAACCCAAGAACAAGGATCATGTATGTGAAAACAAATGCTATCAAAATGAAACCAACCGTAGGGTTTTCTTAGATTACTACCTTTCTAAGAACAAGAATATATGATATGGATAATATATGAAGAAGATGATGCTATTGAATGGAAGCCTCCAAAGAAGAAGACCTCAAGCTAGTATACCCACAAGCTTCTTGCCAAACACCCAACTAGTTAAGAAGTTGATCACCAAAATCTTCTTCAAAACCCTTCTTCTTGGCTGAAAATTGCAGGGAGGAACTAGAGAGAAGATGTTGCACTTTGTATGTGAGAGAGAGTGTAGATTGAGTGTAGTGTGAAATGGGTTAAT
>BJCO01394301.1:0-12064 GCA_018326465.1 Flaveria floridana | reverse complement strand
TTTGTCTTCAGCTCTTTCATCAGACTTTGTCTTCGGAAGCTCAGACTTTGTCTTCAGCTCTTTCATCAGACTTTGTCTTCGGAAGCTCAGACTTTGTCTTCAGCTCTTTCATCAGACTTTGTCTTCGGAAGCTCAGACTTTGTCTTCAGCTCTTTCATCAGACTTGTTCTTTAGAAGCTCAGACTTTGTCTTCAGCTCTTTCAGACTTTGTCTTCGGAAGCTCTTTCAGACTTTGTCTTCGGCTGTTGTTATTCAGACTCTCGAAAGATCTCTTGCTTGGCTTCGGAAGCCCTTCAATGTAGCACCAAAAATGACTATGAAGTGGTTTTGGTTGCACCAGCCTCATCATGATCCAACAAGAGGGTTCCTAGAACTCACACAAACAACACCAAGAAGTAGATCTTTGTTTAGACCCGCTACACGACGATTTCCAATCCCGAAACCGCTCGAACCAAGCCTTTTTCTCTCTTTTCTCCCTTTCTTCTTCTCCTCTCTTCTCTTTGCTGAAAATAGGGGTGTGGGGAGAGGGTAAGGGCTGCCCTCTCCCTTCAAATATCTCCACTTACCCAACTTTCTCACGTTTGCGAGTTTGGTCCCCCGACTTGGGACTTTATGTCTTTTCTTCTTTTGTCGACTTTAAAGAAAATTTCCGGGTGTTACAATATCTACATCAACTAAGGAGTCAGAAGAGTATTCAAATCTTTGATCCCTATTTCTCTTCAAAAATTGAAACCGTTTTTGATTATCAAACTTCCTTTTTGAATCATAAAAATGATGAGTTTGTTTGAAGTTATGTTTTATATTTCTTTGAACTCTTTTTAAATCTTTTAGTTTACTCAAATCATCATCAGACCTGGAAGTCTTGAACAGTTTATTATAAGAATGATTGTTGATTTTTGGTTTTGTAGATGTGCTTGGTGAAATGGGTTTCTTTAGAGGAATTCTCAGTCCCTTTAGTTTGAAGAAACAATCAGATGTGTTGTGGTTGGTGATATCACAGACAGAACAATATTTGTTAACATAACAATTTTTGGTGGAATGATTGATCATCTCACAGATTGAGCAATATTGATTGAAAAAGCACTTATCTGTTCTGTGATTTGACATTTCACACACGTCACAATACATGTGTTTGTTTTTAGCCATTGATCCTGGTGTTGATGTCTCAGTGACTTTACCAGTTTTGGACTGAGCCTCAGTTTTTTATTTTAGTGAGGAATCATGATCAGTCCTTTTAGTAGCTTGTTTCACAACACTACTAGTCTTGATTTTCCTTGACTGATTTTGCTTTCTTAAACTTTTCCTATCCTATTTTTCTAGTTGGTTTACATGATCTTTATTAAAAATATCAAAACCAACTCCTTGATTTGGTTTTGATGATTGAGGGTCTGATCTGATCTTTGATTTTAAAACCACTGAATGTTTACTTTTGATGTTTGGTGAAACTTTGTCTGATTTGATTGAATTCTTAGGAGATTTGATCTCACAATCAGATCCACATTCAGTAGATGGTTTCACAGAGGCAACAGATATCTTCTTTTCTTTTGAAATTGCAGGAACAAATTTCACAAAAGGCACTATGGATTTGACAAGACTTGTTGGCTTAATGACATTCACTATCTTGTCTGAGTACTCTTTGATTTTGATAGGATGACCTAACTTAATTTTCTCCTCATTTGTTTCAATGTAAACACTTGGTTTGTTTTGAGGATTAGTGAGTTGAGTTACTATTTACTTAGGTTCAATAGTTTTAGGTTCATTTTTATCAAAAAGAGTGATAGACTCAGGCATGACAGTGTAGTTATCATTATATGGTGGGGGACATGAATTGTATCCAATCCCAGTCATATCATTGTGCTCTTTCTGTGAATCAAGCATCTCTTGCAGCTTAGCTGATGACAGTTGAAACTTTTCAAGTTTCACTTCAGTAACTGATTGCTCGGCCTTGAATTGGGCTAGCATTTCAGTCAGTTTGTCATTTTCAGTTGCAAGAGTGTACTTTACTCCATGCAGTTTTTCTATATCTAAAATGAGAGATTTGATTTTTATTTCAAAGCATTTGATTTCTCTTTTATACATTTCAGATCCTACCTTTTCTTCTTTGATTTGAGCAACCAATTTGTGATTGTGCTCACGATAACCCTGTAATTCAGCAATGCATTTATCACTACACAGATTAGATTTTACCTCAGATGGCATTGGAGTTAGGCCATCATTGATGTGAGCCATGAGAGCATGATTTTGAAATTGAGGCTTCACTTCCTTAGCATATAACCTCCAGTCACATACTTCATCTTGTCTGATGACAAGTGCATTTGAAGTAGATTGGTTGGTTCCATGAGCTTGATTTGTCAGTTATGGCTGACTCTGGTATGGATGTTGATGTTGTTGGTGGTGATGATACTGCTGCTGTTGATGATTGCTTGACTAATAGCTTGAGTTTTGTTGTGATGTTGATTGGCCTGGAGTGTTCCTTTGAAAGTTATTGTTGTTTCTTCTAGGAGCATTGCATTCTCTTGAAAAATTTCCAGTCATACCATAGTTGAACCATTTGAGCTTGGATTTTTAATATCCAAGCTTTGTATTTTCATTCAAACTCAACTTTCTTCCTTTTTCTGAAAAACTTCTTGGCTCTCATTGCTATCATAGCCATTTGCAATTGCAGATCTATTTCTTCCACATCATATGGATCCATTTCTTCCAAGTCTTCTTGGATCAGGTGGGCAGAAGTGAGTTTGCCTCCCAAGTAAGCTTCAAAACTTGAAACAAAGGCATTATAAGTAGCCTTTTGCTCTTCAGATCTTTGGTCTTCATACATGCCAGTGGGAGTGGCAGTAAACATCGTTGGTTGGGCTGATGTTGATGGCTTGTTTGTTGATGGAGTAGCAATGAAACTAGTTGCCTTCACTTGATCCCTTGAGTAGAGAAAATCATCATCTTCAATAATGAAGGCATTTTCCACTGAGTGAGTGTCTGATGGAAATTTGTAAGCTTCAACAACTCTAGGTCCACCAAGGTTCATGTTCCCTTCATCAAGTTCAAGAGCTTCAATTTTAGCTATCATGATGTCCAAGGTGGTGATCTCTAGATCAAGAGTGTTCTTAAGCATGGTAACATTTTGTTTCTAACTTTCAAGAAGGTTGTGAAGCATTTTCTTGTTCAACCCCTTGACTTTATATGTAACCCCCATAATCTCTAAATAATTCACCAGCTGCACAAATTTATGCAATTATTTAGAGATTGACTCCCCCTTGGAGTGATGAAAGGTTTCATATTGATTAACAAGTTTGTCCTTGTTAATTTCAGCCACTTCACTGCTGCCTTCACACATAATCAGCAGTGCATCCCAGACAGCTTTAGCAGTTCCATACTTCTCAAGCCTTTTCAGCACATCCATTTTCAGTGCTTGAGTCAGAATGGAATAAGCTTTGAGATCAATTTTTATCTTTTTGTAATTGTCATCATCAAGAGTAAGATCCTCTATGGGTATTCTTATGGTTTTGTATAGAGCAGCCTGATCAGCAGAAAATGTCACTGGAATGTGAGGCCCTTTACATATGAAAATCCAATAGTCCGGATCTACACCTGTAATGTAATTCATAAACCTACTCTTCCATTGCTTAAACTCAAATTTGTGTTTAAGCATAAGAGGTTTAGGAGTATGACCAAGTTCAGAGAAATTATGTGAATCCATGTTAATAAGCTGTTTTTTTAAGTACTGATTAGGTTAATTATTAAGTCCTCCTAGTCCAGTAAGTCCAAAAACAGTCTTATAATACCAGATCTGCTTAGTGAATGGCAGAAGGTTGTTAGAACTTCTTTTGTTCAGTTTCTGATTTAGTTTCTGGTATGATTTTATGTTGATGTTACTGTTTACGGATCTATTTTTGGAGGTTGAAGATGAATGAACAGTGATTGTTGAGGTATTTCAGTAGATATTCAACTTGTATGCTGAATAGAGGTAGTTGAACACTCTATTAGCAACTCACTCACCAGATCAATCGAGTTCAACTTAGATCTGAGCAGATCTGAAGAAGAACCGAGAGCCAAAGCTCTGATACCAATTGACTGGGTGTGAGAATGATATTCTTTGTTGTTATGAAACAACAAGGACCGAATATGATGATTGAGTCAGTGACTATATGGCGGAATCATACAAACACAGAACATTGAATGCAAGAAATACTCATAAATGCTTCTTTGTATTGATTAAGTTGAACAGTTACAATAAATGCTAGGGTTTGAGCAATATACAGTAACTGAACAACTTGGGGACAAAAGACTGATACTTGGATTGTCTAAGGTTATCTGAAAGTATATAGTCTAAAGTCTTATTCTAAAGTCACCTCACATACGAGGTTATCTGTTCTATTTATAGGCTGACATGAAGCCTTTACAAAAAGACTAAAATACCCCTATACATAATTTAGTCTAAGTACAAAAGGTCTTCATCAGCATTTCTCTTGTTCATCCGCATTGACTAATGCGGATGTGTTGAACTCCATCAACATTTGTTTTTCTTCAACCGCATTAGTGTTTGGTCATCAGCATTGAGAAATGTGGATGAACAAACACTTAGCGCATTTGTTACTGATCATCTGCATTAGTTAATGCGGAAGAGTAAATCCTTGGCAGCATTTGTTCGGCTGTCCGCATTTGTCAATGCAGAAGAACAAATACTTGTCAACATTTGTTCTTTGGTCATTAGCATGTACAAATGCGGATAGCCGACACTTGTCTTCTTTGTTGATGCAGATTCTTCATCCACATTGATTGTTGGACTTGGGGAGATTCCAGCAGAACAACCATCATCCACTACTTGAATTGGAATGTATGATCTTTTCAGGGTCCAACTGTTTGTGTGCATTGATTTGATTACATATGTATGTTTTGATTGAATTACATTCTAATATCATCATAGATCGATAAATTTGATCCTATCAATTCGATAAACCTCGTTTTTATGAACTGATTTCAAGGTTGGGTTTAATATCTTTTTGAAAAACTCTTTTTATAATAAAATGCATAGTTAGTTGTAAATCATTTTTTTATCTTTTACATCTTACGTTTATAAGATCTTTTGAAACTTCAAGTCCCATATTCCATCACTAATTTCTTTTCATGACAAATAGAAATTTCTTTATAGATAGCAATCAAATAGAAATTTTAGGGGAGAATAGAGCTTAAACTTTAAGTTTTTCAACTTTGTATTTTGTCAGGAATCCTAGAAATTTGAAAGTAAAAGAGTTTGAAGGAGGACAAATGGATCTGTGATGGGATATGCATGGTAGACTCAACTCAAAAACAAAGTAAACGGTGATCGTGTGGCTAAACTAAAAGTTCAAAGAGCTCGGTGATAAGGTTCATTCCTATGACATCTCGGCCTGCACAAAGATACAAATCTTTGTCAGAAATTGGTTGAGAGTTACACATCTCTGTTCTGATCCTCCTAAAATCCCAAATCTCCCTCACCCAAACTAAATTGAGTACCTAGTTGGTAAAAACAAACGCTTCTAGTTCTGCTCTTTAGAAAAGCCTCTGTTTTGAGTCACTTGTGACTCTTTCAGAATGTACAATAACAAATAAAATAATGTGCGTGTTTATCTCCTTTGTTATGCGTGAGCATTGACCTGGACTGGTGATCTTCTCTGCTATACGTGAGTATTGACCTGAAGCTCTCATCAACATGCTTAGATGATCTTCTCTTCTATGCGTGAGCATTGAACTGAAGCTCTCATCTACAAGTATAAGATGATTATCTCTTCTGTTATACGTGAGTATAGACCTGGAGCTCTTATCATCTTACCCCAATAATATATCAGAATGTTTCTTTAATCAAAAAGATCATAGTAGAAAGCTCCACCAATCAAATGATATTGAAGAACATTGACAATGGTACTGAAATGATCATAGTCTATGTTAACATCACTGGTGCAGGATCGGTTTTGTTAATAAAATCTTGGTTTTTTCTCTCAAACTCACTAATGCTATACTCGGATCAGATGAAGCAGAGACTTTTCTAAGAGCTGATAATAATATACTAAATAAAAAAGAACACAGGGATATAGTTTTCGGGGTATTTGTATATATTACTTCTCAACTCAAAGTGTTACAAGACTCTTAAAAGCATGTTTATGAGTTACAATGAGAAACTATATATACTACTACCTACAGCCGGATATACTTTGATACCAGCTAGGGACCTATGACTAAAGCATATACTACAATGCTAGAGTTAAGGTATCTTAGATAAAATATTATCTAAGATATGGTAGTCATGACATGTCCATGACTTACCTATTGTTACTAACTAATAAAGGTGAATAGTGGAATAATGTATGTTCAACTACATGGCCTTTGAGAAAATGCCATGCAGTATATCAGAGATCTACAGCAGAGTGTCAGGAGGACCATACTTATGTCCACTAGTTCATAGTAGTGCCTTCCGAAGGTTAGTTGGCTTCGGAAGAACAAGTTCTTCCGAAGCCTCCTATACTTCGGAAGAGGCTACCTCTTCCAAGCCTTGAGGGCTTCATCTTTTCTTCATACTTCGAAAGTTGTCTTCTGATATTTTTCTTCTAAGTCTTGATCTTCGGAAGTGAATACTTTGTCTCCAGAATAAGAGTGTCTCTTCGGAAGTCCATATTATACTTTCCCCGGAAGAGCTCTTTTTCTTTCAGAAGTTCCATACTTGGCTTCGGAAGTCCTTTATTAGATGCACCAAAATGGTCTAAGTGATTCGGTTTTGTTTGCACCAGCCTTCTTCTTGATCCAACAAACTCCCCCTAGGCTGATGCTACCAAAACATTGCTTGTTCCTTCTTCTCAAAGCTTTTAGCACCAGGGAAAGCAGGTACTTATCTGTTTCTTTGTTCTTCCCGGAAATGGTGCTAAGAAGCTTGTACAAATCATTGGTGGATAGGAGATCCAGTCTGTCCTTTTGAATGATATGTACCCTTTGTTGGGTTCCTCTAAAAAGAGTTAGTTGATAGGATGTATAGTCATACTCCCATCTAACTATTGGTTCCAATTCAGGGCCTTCAACCATTTGTAGCAACACTTTGCTTGTGGTGGTTGACCTTTCCTTGGCTTTCTTCTCTTTCAGCTTCAGTTCCTCATCAATCTTTGCTTTTGTGGTTAGTTCAGCAAAATGAAGGCCGCTAAGATGATTTCTGATGTGAGCAACAGTTTCGGAGCCGGAGGGATTGGAGAATGGTTTCTCTGCTAACTCAGCAATGTCGAATTTGCTGGAGTGTAGCAGAGAGGAGGCATTCAGCCTATGGCTCTCTCCATTCTCTCTCTCCACAACAAACTTGTGAGAGGATTCATCGAACCTCCACTGGATGATTTTCTTTCTAGGCACGAGAGGTTTACTAGGAATCTTATCCCCTCTCCTAGTATCCAGCAGAGTCACCAGCCTTCTTCTTAGCTTCTTCTCTTTATCGTTTAATGAATCAGAGTTCAGACCAAGAAGTATAGAAGCCTGGTCCAGTGTTCCTCTAGGTTGATTTAGGAATTGATCTCTAGTGAGGGAACATGAAGATCTGTCAACATAAGTTAGTTTGACAGAATTTTCCTCACAAGAGAACTTGCTCAGGGTTGTGCTGTTAATGAGCTTCGTCTTGATTGCCTTAAATTCTTCTAAGGAGAGATGTTTAGAAGGCTGAGGGCATGGTTTGGAAGTTTGTTGGGTAGGTTGTGGAGTTGTGGTTCTGGGGAGTGTTTTGGGTTTGCGGATGGGTAGTTTGGGTGGTTGTGGTGAGGAAACTGGTATGGATACTGGTGTAGGCTTAGGTGTGTAGGGTTCAGGTTTGATGGTGAAAGGTGAGGGAGTTGGTTCAGGTTGAGGTTGAGTGGTTGGTTTGAAGGTCGTCCCCTGTCCCCTTCTATACATCTCCCTTCTTTTTCCCATACGAATGTCAGCCTTGATTTTGCTGACAATTCGTTAGAGTGTCTTTTCAGACATAGGTCCCACCTGCTTACCAGAGAAGCCATGATCCCGGAGATAGTCTTTCATCCAGGCCTTTTCACCTATCTTCTTGGCAGCAGTGACCCTAGCTTCTTCTACTTTCTCCTTCTTCTCCTTCATCTTTTCTCTCGCGGCTTTCTTTCTCTCTTTCTCCATTTGATCCCTCTCTTTGTTGAAGAGCCATAGGACCGTATCATCATTATGTGGAAATAGTTCTTGAAGAGAGAAACCTCTAGAGGTTAGGAAAGATATCCTTTCCACCCTGAGCTGCAGATCAGCCTCCCTCTAGTCTCTTTCTCTTTCTTCCTGCATGGCCAACCGTGCTGCTTCTTCCCTTTGTTCAATCTGCAGTCTGCTTGCCTTTTCTAGCTATACTAACTCCTCTAATGGTAGCAGGAGTATGTCTTTATTGGAAGCTCCTAGCAGGATGAGCCTGTCAATAATCTCCACTCTCCTTTTGTTGTTGACTTCCTCCTAGTTGGTTGCAGCTGATTTGGAACTGGCAGCTAGCAACTTCGCAGTTGGAAGTCTACCTTTTCTTTTAAGTTTTGCAATCTTCTCCTCCTCCTCAAGTTCTTCTGCGGTCATTTTCTTCTTTCCTTTATTGTCTTTAGAAGTGCTTGACTTTGGTGGTTCTTGAGTGGAAGGTTCAGATTGGAATAGAGGTAGTGACGTTGTCTGAGCTAGGGGTTGGTTGAGAAGGTCCTCACTATCCACCTCAAATGCTAGTTCAAGACTTGCATATGTGATGGTTAGATCCTTGGACAGAGAGAACAGTCCTTCCATAGCTTCCATCTCAGCTTCAGAAGACTCAGACTTTTCTTCCGAGGCTTTAACTTTAGCTTCGGAAGTTTGAGGGAGTGCACTATCTGTCCTAACTGTTTAAGTTGCTGGGCCATCAGTCTTCGTTTCCCCTTTGAATTTAATCTCAGGTTCCATTTGGACCTTAGGTTGACCAACTTCTTCCTTAGTGGTAGAAGGTGCACTTAGCCTCTGAAGCTCTTCAGCTCCAAAGTATATCATAGCCATATCAGGGCTAGGATGATCTAGAGAAGATCTCAATAGAAATTGGGAAAAAAGTCTGTAGAGATCTTTGAGCATCCTTGAGTCTATTTGCAATATGACTTGGGATGGCTCAGGAAAGATGGTTGTAGTTAGACCCGAAGAGGTAAAAGTTGAAACTTGGCTTTGTGGTTCCTTAGTTGTTTGTCCCTTAACACTCTCCCCATTTTTGGTAGCATCATCTTGAGAGCTAGATGAGCTAAAGGAAGAATCCAAGGAGACCTGAATAGGTACATGCCTAACAGATCTCTCAATCTGTTTCTCAACTAGTTGAGCCTTGAGACTGTCAATCTTAAGTTGCTGAGTGGCACACCTATCCTCTAAAGTCCTAACCTTTGATTCAAGGATTGAGACTTTAGACAATAGGTCTTTAAGAGTGAGTTGCAGTCTTCCCTCATCTTCTTTTGAAGAATCATAGGGAGATGAGGTAACATACCTAGTATGTTCAGCCTCACCACCAGATGTCGTTTCTTGGCACCCTGGTTTTCCTTGCGTAATGATGTCTTTGTCTGAGTCATCAATAGGCACGGTTGCCGCAGATTTAGTCTCAGAGATGTTACCACTGTCCTGAAGGTCCATTGAGGCACGTTCAGTAGTGACAGTTGAATCTACATGAGTCCCCTCCACATCGGTGGGACTCACCTCAGTAAAGGCTTGTTGATAGGGGCTAGAGATAAGAGGTCCTTCTAGGCTCTGTTGATTCTTAAAAGAGTGTTGTAGATCAACTTCATTGCCATGAAGAGACGTAATCTCTTCATTAGTTTTCAGTAGATGGTCAGTAAAGGATAAAGGCATTGAGCCTATGGCGGGGCTATCCCTTTGTGGCTTCTCAGAGGAGTGTAGAGACTTACTTTGAAGGCTGTCAGCTTGGGTGTCGGGCTCATGGGTTTGAGACTGAGGAGACTCAAGACCCATATTGAGGTCAATTATGACGGACGATGAGACCTCAAACTGCGTGGGAGCCCATTGTTCCACTCTAGCCTTTTGGGTTTGAAGAGGATGGGCTTGTTCAATCAGAGTAGATTAAACAAGGGTTTGTTTAGGGCATCTTTGATATGTGACTTTGATAGGGTGAGAAGGAAGTTTTAGCAGTGTGAGGGTAGGTGCTGGTGTGGGTTCATCACCTGTGGGGTTAACAGGGATGTCACCAGGAGCTATTTGCTCAATCATACCTGGAAGCAAAGCGGTATGTCTTCCTGTTAAATTGGTGGGCACTTTCTTTAAAATCTTAAAGATGGTCGGCCTCATTTGAGGAACAGTCATAGCAGCTGCACAGACAAGCTGACTCTGTTCCAGCTCACAGTTGATTATGTGCTAAAAAAACCAGGGATACATGAAGAATGTCTCCCGCTGAAGGTTTCCTATGAGATTGGTCAGCACAAATCATGAGTAATTGAAGCGAATGCTTCTCACCATTCCATGAACTAGGCACCCTAGTACGTATGGAATTTGATCCCAACCCCCAGATTTGTTGGATAGACAGTGAGGAACGACATGCAGGAGGAACTTCCAGTTATAGGAGAAGTTAAACTTGTAAACTGTAGACTTGCTAATGTCTCCACCATATCTCCAACTCCTCAATTTTTCTTTGATAGTCAGATTCAGCCCTTTTAAAATCAGATTTTAAAACATTTAGAGACTCAATATCAGACTTAATCTCCATATTGTAGTCTTTATACAATTTAACCTTAGCAATACATGCAGGAGTACTGAGATGTTCATATACCTTACTGTCATCTGTTCCAGCCATGAGTGCTTGAGCGGAAGTCACATCCTGCACCATAAGGCTCCAGTCAATTTCTTGAGCCACTGCGGCTGTCTCTGTTGACTTTCCAGTGTGATTTGTTACAGCAGAATATGTGGAGGCTTGTGGGGTTCCCGGATTTGACTTGGGAGCCTTGTATTCTCTTGCAAAATGATCAAGTTGGTTACAGTTGTAGCATTTGGCCTTAGTTTTGTCAAACCCAAATTTGTTGTTGGTTCTAAGGGAATCGCCTTCCAGTTCTCCTAAAGAACTTCTTTGCTCTGTAGGGTAAAAGAGCCATTTGTTGGACTATGTGCACATATTCCACATTATCAGGACTCAAGCACTCTAGATCATCAAGACAGTATTGATAATCACTAGAGTTTCCACTTCCTGAGACAAAGGCACAGCTGTCCTAAAAAGAACTATGTTGAGCCTGTTGAGACCGTGGAGTCTCAGGAAATGTAATGTATGGTCCAGAAGAACAGGATGTCTGTTGGTTGTATGTCAGGAACTGTTGAGGTTCGGAGGGTTCTGAGCCTTCAGCAACCATCAATGCATTGCTAGCAGGGAGACTCGAGGACCTGCTTGTCTGATGACCCTTTTTGCTTTCCATCTCCAAACGGTATCCATCAAGAATTCCGTAGAGTTCGGTCATGGTGAGTGTGTTCAGATTTTCTGTTCTCTTTATAGAGACACAGTAAAACGTCCACTCATTAGGAAGTGCACTCATGAACTTTCTTGTAAGGTCTCTAAGTTCAGGAGTGATTCCCACAGACTGAAGGGAAGAAATGAGATCCATGTACCTAAAATATTGCTGGCTGAGAGTCTCTCCATCAATGTAGGTGAAGTTCTCAAACTGTTGCTTTAGTGAGTCCTTCTTAGAGTCATTGGAATAAGTGTACATCTGAGCGAGTGCATCAAACAGTTCTTTGGCTGACTTGCAATGTTCAATCCCCACCATAATGGAGTTGGGTATTGCAGTCATAAGAATAGTCATTGCATTGCTATCAATATCCATCTTCTTTCGGTCCTCATCAGAGTAATCTTCAACATCTTTCTCTATCATGGCATCGTTTCTGACGGGTTTGCAAGAACACAAAATCCATGTTTAACCTTTTAAACATTCAGAAAACGCAGCGGATATATATGTCTTTAAAACCTATTTTAAAGCTGAAAATATGTTCATTATGTGATCTTACAAGTGTATAAAACAAACCCAAATCAAAGGATCTTTTAATATGTGAATGGACAAGCTATATACTTATGTAAATGCACATAAAATCACAG
>BJCO01394076.1:0-11284 GCA_018326465.1 Flaveria floridana | reverse complement strand
ATATATTAAATAGGGTTTAAAAAAATAGAAAAATAAAACATATATGTAAAATGACCAATATGCCCTTCATTTAACGGAGAATGTTGGATGGAGTTAACGAACTGGATGAATATGACAAGATTTGTAAACCACAGGGACCCAGATGCGAAAAAATAAACTATTGGATGAAAGTGGCAATTTTCACCAAACCACGGGGACGAAAATGGCAATTTACTCTAAAATATATAACAAGTAATTTTAAGCTTTATAAGAACTCCACTTAATTTCTTACTAAGCTTTATGAGACCAGGTTAAATAGGTACTTATTGAAACTTAAATGTAACTGGCATGGCAAAACGAGTTATTACTTATTCGAGCTCACCCAGGTCGTACTATATATTGAGTTCTAGAGTTGAGTTTGCTTAATTGAGCATTTTGATCTTGAATTTTGAAGCTGATAAATAAATGTCTTGAATCCTAATATGGGTAAATGAGTCCTTTGGCTCTTTAGTTAGTAGTTTTGTATTTGGTTAGCAGTTAGTAGTCATATTTTTTTCATTCTATAAAAGGGAGTTCAAGTGGCGTTGTGAATTAGAATACAAGAAACACAATATCCAACCTGTTGAGTTCTTGACATTCTGACAATGACAATTTGTTTCTGATTTAATTTAATGCCATTTGCAGGTGAAGCATAGTAGAACATGTTCATCCTCATATGAGAGAGACTTCTGTGAGTTGATTGAAGCATACAACAACAATGGAAACCTAAAGTACAGTATAAAGACTAATCTTCCACTGGAAAAAAATTCAGTTGGCACATCCGGTCAAGATGAAATATACAACTGGGAGGGAAGGACTTCTGAAAGTGAAGATGACGATGATGTAAGTTTGCCAAAGAGAAAACAATTGTCAGTTGAATATCTCGAAGATGAGAGTGACTTGTTGATGGATGTTGATGACTTTGATGGTAACTTTTTTTTTTTTTTTTTTTTGCCTCTGCGAGATACCTTATCTTATCTGCCATAATGTTCTAGTGGAGATGCAAAATGAAGTCATATGACTGAACTAATATTTTCTATAAGTTGATCCGGCTTTCTTGACATGGGTTGATTTGAGTTATGTTATGTCATTAACGGGTCAAATCCAAATATGTAGCCTGAAAGGTAACGAGTGAAATGGGTCAAAGTGACTCAAAGTGTGTTTGTAATTCATACATCCTAATTGTGTTTTTGAAATTGGCATGTTATCGTAATATTATAGTTCTAACTTCTAATTATCTTTATCACGCTACCAGTTTATTCAAAAGTTAAAAAAAAAGGTGGAAAAAAGTTGTTTTGGGTTAACTCGACCCAACTCGTTTTGTGATGTACTGAAAACTGACCTTTTGCCCAAACACCGACAAGCCATTTATATACAAAGCTGATCTTACATTTTTATTATTCTATTCTAGTTCTTGTGACACGTTTATGAAGGACTAATCTTGATATTAAAGAAAAATTAGGGTCGTTTTTTGTTTGGTTCTTTCTAGAAGTTTGTCACAAGGAAAGAAAATAAAGAAGAGAAAATTTTTTTGGTAGATCATAGTTTCCTAAGTTCTTTTAACTTGTGTTCCAAGTTGTTTAGGTTATAAAGGTATTAAGAGTTTCATTGTAATTTGCATCTAGATTTTGGTTTTCAATAAAGAAAGAAAAGAGTTGGGTTGTTCCCAAATTTTTTGTGTTCTTCATTCAATTTTTTTGCCATCTGGCCAAAATATGCAAATTTCCTAATTTTTAATCTTAAATTCTTGTCATTTTATTCCAGTTTTTGCAAGCCTCCAAGGCATAGACTTGATTTTATAAAGCAGCCATTTCATTTATATGAGAAATATTTTAATGAAAAGGGAAGGTTCCAAATCAAATATCATTGTTGCCCAACATGATTCTTTGAATGTGATTTAACATCAATTGGTAGCCTCCTGTTATACCTTTTATTCTAAAGGCTGGTGTTTTAATCTATTGTCAAAACTCAAAACTGCCTCCTGTTATACCTTTTATTCTAAAGGCTGGTGTTTTAATCTATTGTCAAAACTCAAAACATACATTTTGCTTGTGATTACATTCATACATTCAACATTAATGCAGTTACCTGTGGAGAATTTGATGGGCGGTCTACCACAAAGGATTTGGATGTTTGTGAAGGGGGGACAGAAGAAGGGCTGACAATCATTTATGTCCCAACCAGGAAAGAAACGTTAAGCATTGCAAAGTATCTCTGTAGATGCGGTGTAAAAGCTGCTGCTTATCATGCGAAGGTGTATTATGCTATTCTTGTTTTATAAAAAAACAACATTTCCAAGCCACGCCATGTTTGACATGGATTACCTTAAATTTAAAATTTTGAAAGTTGAGGGATCTTTTTCTAGCAAAAAAGGATGGGTTACCTAAAATAGACATTGGACAAATGTTGGTAACCCTTTTATGCAATTCTCTTATCATTATATTCATTATTTAGGCTGTTTCATGCCTGTTGTTGGATGAAAACCATTTATGTTTCTTAAAATTTCCCTCTTTCATATTCTTTTAACTATGTTTTCATCTCCATGGAAGTGAACCACGAATTCACATTCTTCTTGTGAAGCTCATTGCTTCATACATGTTCTTTTCTACTTATCATGACATAATTTTTCCTTCTCTTCACTTATCAGCTGCCCAAATCACAACTTAGGCAAGTGCACAAGGAATTTCATGAAAATGCATTGCAGGTATGGATCCATAACTTAATGTTCAATATTATATAGGTGTTCTAGGTTGGATTTGTTCCATTCATTATTATTTGTATTTTACGAACTTTGAATCTCTTGAGAATACAATATACACACATCACATAAAGCTCATTGACACTATAGACTTTAAATAGCAGTAGGGTATATATAGATGTGACCAAATACATATTTTTCCCATCACCTTAAATAAATAGTTTTCTTACAAGCACTTTATTTTTTTAAGTGTGAACTTCCACAAATCGCTATAGACTTGAAGTAGCAGGAGGCTATATATACATGTGACCAAATACATATTTTTCCCATCACCTCAAATAAATACTTAGTTTTCTTAAAAGCACTCTATTTTTTTTAAGTGTGAACTTCCACAAATCGCTGTTAATAGTGCTATCAACAAATTTGTGAGTTTATTTTATAACCAAACATCTCCAAATATGATTTTTAGGTGAATTTTGTAACAATGAAAGAATTATTCTTTTTGAACCTTAATAAAAATATACACTTTTTTATGTGACAATGAGAGGCAATACTGGGTTTTCATTATGTTGCAATGCTAGTAGACGTTACATGCACAAACATACCAACTTTAGAAGCTACATTAAGAAAATAGGCGTGGTAGGTTTATAGTAGCAATGGTATGCTTTTTCTTTAGTAATGTTATGACTTGTGATAGTTTTCCTCTCAGGTAAACATGTAATGGAAAACTTTTATCTCCTTGAGAGTTGAGACAACTGGCATGTTATTACTTCGTTGTAACATTTTTACCGGTGCCCATGAGACGTGATTGTATTAGAAAATTTTAATAAACTGTTTTTTATGTTTGTTTGTTCATGACTTCATTTGAAGGGACTCTAAACTCTAAAGTCAATCACGTATCCATTATTTGTGTTCTCTAGGTTACTTCGTGTTTAGAAAAATATTATACATGTTATATTTTTTGTACACGCTACAGGTTTTTATATTAAGATTTAGTTTTTCATCTTAAATATTCATATCTTATGGTAGAGTAGAATATGGCTGTAGTTGTAGCTAGTCTAATAACTTCTCTCGCTGCTATCGTTCGTTGGGTAAGGCAAGGTATGCATTTTAAACTTGCAATATATTTGTTTGATACTTTTTGTGTTCACATATGAGTTTACATCCTATCCAATTCAAGTTGTGCTTGAAATTGTTTTCTTAGTTGAAACTTTATTTTATAAGACTTCTTATTCATTGCACATTACTTTTTGAACTAAATTTTTTTCAATTTATAGATGTTATAAACTTATAACATTAATAATCAATAATTACTACTTAATTAATAAGATTTATTGTTTAACTATCTTATATATATATTTTAATCTTCTTAGCACCTTAGCAGAGACATATTTGTAGGTTTTTTTTAATCCACGTGCTCTATTTTAGCTAGGCGCGTGCTTTACCTTGCACCTCGTGCTTCACTCCTTAAAAATGACACGGTTGAATCATTAAGTTCCGGCATCATCAATCATCATAAATATTAGCCTGACTTTTTTTTAGCAATTAATATGTAATATTGTAATAGTGTGACAATCAAATAGGTAGTTATTGGCGCCCCAATATATAAAGGTGTGTCGGTCATCGTCAATAGCGGCTATAGTGACCGCTATAGCGCGCTACATAGCTTATAGATATGTTCCTACTATTTGTGTCTTGTGACCAAATAGCGACCTATAACAATTTTTTTTGTTTATTTTTTTTAAATATAAAATCGAACCAAATACAGTATTTTAGCTATTTTCCTTAAATTTTCTATTGCTTTATCGCTATACATGTTAGTTTATTGAACGTCAAACATTTCTTAAATTTTCTACTACCTTATCGTTAACACAAAATAGCGGGCGTTATTTTCCACTATTCGCTATGTAGCATATAGGTGGCTTGTTGCTGTTTACCGTTATTCGCTATTGACAACTATGCCGCGGTTTACGCTCTATAAATAGCAAACATGTGCCTCATTTGAATGTTTATGCATAAGTCTAGTTCATGCACTTTTTCTCTAATTATGCATAGTTGATTTGCTGCACATTATGAATTATAACACACACTGATCCTAATTGTTATTCACCATGGGCCACCACGCCAATTGAAATTCATATTACACTCTTTAATGTGTTTGTTGAAGAGAATGTTTATGTGGATTAGCCACTGTGTTTTATTTTTGAGGTGCCCTTTTGAATTCCTAGAGTTTGTTTTGTTTCCCAGTTTTGTATAATTTATAATTGATTTTCTTTAGGACACACTTCATTAAATGCATTCTTCCTTGATAAGTGATAACAGACCACATAACACCATCCTTCATGGCTGATGTGCAAATTCACCTACTACCTTATATATAGTTTTATAATCTTGTGTACTTGTTACCTTTAGCTCATTTTTTGTTTGCTTGAGGATCTCAATTATATACATAATTAGTATATCACAGCAACTTCACAATGAACATTACGTCAATATGCTTAGCAAACGAGTAAATGACAATTTTTTTTTAAAATCAGTTCACTTCCATGACTTGTCTGTACATTTATGTCTTCCAGGTGGTTGTTGCGACAATTGCTTTTGGTATGGGTATTGACAAGTTAAATGTTCGAAGGATCATTCACTATGGTTGGCCACAGGTATAGAATATGTTCATGAAACTGATTTACTCTAATTTACTTATTAGAGGTAAACAAATAAACAAACAAACATACCTAGTATATCCCTCTAAAAAGCAGGGTCTAGGAGGGGTAGGTGGTGGCGAGTCTTTCCTCTCTCTTGAGAGATAAAAGAGACCGCTTCCAAAAAGACCCCCGACTCGAAAACGATAGCAATCAAAGGTATCAATTTACTTATCAGAGGTATCAATTTTTAACTCATTATACGAAAATGAGTAAATTCTGATTTGTGTCTTGCTGCTAATGGAACAAATGGGTAAACTATTTAGAACAAAGGAACAAACAACTTTTTGGGCTGTCGGCCGGAACCACACATGAAATTTCCTTTTCTGACTCATTAATCAACCCGCTATATGCATAATCCACCTGTAGTCTCGAATCAAAATATTAACTAGTTTTCTTATACTATAATTATACTCCTAACTTTCTGCTATATGCATAATCCACTTTTCTAGCTTTGAATTTTGCAAATATAGCATACAAGAAATAATTGGTATCGAAGTGTGCATCAACTTCTGATGGCTATTTCTGTGTTCAGAGTTTGGAAGCATATTACCAAGAAGCAGGTAGAGCTGGAAGGGACGGAAAATTGGCAGATTGCGGTGAGGGTTTATCTGTCATTGTGGTTAATAGAGGTGGGAACATGGGTGGGTTGGTTACAGGTTAAAACAGGTTGGGTTGATGTCGAAACTTTGTCTAGTGACAATTAATCTGTTAAAATATAATTATAATACGCATATATACACCACATATATGTATAATTGCATATATAACTTTTATAATATAAATATTTAGGAGGCCTGAGGCCATATGCAAACATATGTTGGTCTTCGTGCTTCAATGAAACTATCAATTACTGTCTTCCAAAGCTAACCTTTGATTATAATCACTACATTTAGGCCAATAGTATCACTGTTATAAACTGACAAAACTAGTATATTTGCTGATGTAGCATGCCATCTGTCATGTAACTAACCATTATTAAGATTTTCTCACTCTACTTTGATCATCATGGTTTATTTATAGGTGTTTGATAGTTGCACTTGGTTATCTTCACAAAAGTTAAATCATTTTTAAATTGTGCTTAATTTTCAACTACCCGTTATAATTTGTGACAACATCAAATTTAAGCAGTCCTTCATGACAACTTTTATCATAACAGATTTTAAAAATGACTTCTACGATAGTTTTGTAAAATGTGAGTATTGGAGATTGATAAAACAATACTTTTCAGGTGAAGAAAGAAAGGACTTAATTAATATCGCAGACTGTGAAAAAGATTGACCTTTCAAATAGACATGTGATTCTAACTTTTCTCTGCATCAGAAGTTATTAATGTTCTTTTCCATCATTGTTATTTAATATTGTAGTTTCTATTGCAACCTGTAGCTCATCATTCCATTTTGCTGGAAATTTTAACGTAATTTGGAATAATAAGCATGACTGTTTGAATTCAACTAACTGATGCTTAATTGCTGATTTCCTGAACCATTTTGGTTAATGCATACTTAATTTTCTGTTACACGTTTAATAGTTCTATATGCAAATTTATCAAGAATGCCATCGCTTCTTCCAAGCCGCAGAAGTGAAGAACAAACTAGACAAGCATATAAGATGTTATCTGATTGCTTCAGGTTTTAAATTTAATTATCCTTGCAAGGTTTTAATTCGTTAAAATCCATTGACATTGTATTTCAACTTTTCTGTTTTATGCTTTGCAGATATGCTGTTCGTACTTCTAGATGTCGAGCTCAAATGCTAGTACAATATTTTGGGGAGGATTTTAGCGATGATGGTTGTCAGTTGTATGTCAGATTCTTTCCTTCCAAGCTTTGCTAATCTTGGCACCTATGTTTTTATTTTTAAGAATATTGATACATGGCATCGTCTTAAATATGGAGCAAGGTTCATTTCTTGGATGTTGCCTGTTCAGTGCTTGTGATTATAATTAATTGAAATGTTCTTGTTTACGTATCTGATGTTTGCATTTGTTTTGACACCTTGTCGATGTGCATGAACTGAAAAGGGTGTAATCACAATATAAGTAGTGAAATTAAGTAATGAAAGAAAAGAAAAGATGGACATGTATTTAAAGGTTATTAAATGTGCTTCTATTTGAGTTCCACTTCATTTAATATATACATGTTTACAAATTATTTATGGAATGTTGTATGATTAACAGATGTACTACACAAACATATGGCCAACCAAATATTTGGATTTCATGTTGCCATATTTTTGTATTAAGTTCTATATCATTTACTTTTTCTTAGTTTAGTTTCATAATAATATCTTAGTGGTATTTGTTAGGTGTGATGTTTGTGTTAAAGGGCCTCCTAAAAAGCAAAATCTGAAGGTTGAAGCTCGAATTCTTATGCAGAT
The DNA here is from genome assembly GCA_018326465.1 of Flaveria floridana. NCBI lineage: Eukaryota > Viridiplantae > Streptophyta > Magnoliopsida > Asterales > Asteraceae > Flaveria > Flaveria floridana. The sequence goes on along the minus strand of BJCO01394076.1, from coordinate 3,490 downwards.
GATTGTTGCTCATCATGTGAGTATTGTACTACCAGTGTTAAGTTTATCTTTTTTCAATGTCTTTCTCCTATTCAATATAAGCAAAGCATATATATAGAGTACAATGGTGGGCCATGAGTCAGTATAATACAAAAACCCTAGTTTACATACCTAATATTTCTAACAAGGTGGGGACTCAAAATCCTCTACCGCCCTACCTCTTATTTAAAGGTGATGAGAACAAACCAGCTGCTCTAGATTGGTTTGCTGCAATAGTCTGTAGACATTATTTATAAAAATACTATGGCTGGTTGCTCACCAGCCATAGAAATTAATAGCAATGGTAATGTAACCATAATTTTACACTCTTCACATCAGACATGCCCAACTTGTTACATATGTTGTTAATGTGTGAAACTTGAGGTTGGTTTGCCTAGACATTGAACCTTAAAGTCTTTTTCTTATTTAACAATATGCAAGAGTGAATGGTGGACAATGAGCCAATATAATACATCCACCCCTAGTGAACATTCATAAAATTACTTAAATAACCATGTTTTTTATTTATTTTTATTTTACAATTTATCATTTCCTTTTTGTTATGTCATATGGGGGCTAGTTAACTTTGTGCACTATAATGCTTTATGAAAAGCGATCATGAAGAAATGTATATTGTCAACCAAGATCATAGAATGAATTGCTTAAACCAGAACCATTGCCTGTTTATCTTATACATCCTAAATTTGGATTTATGGTTTTATAACTAATAATACAAATGTTAACATCCAGGAAAAAAGAAACAATGTGGAGGACTATTACGACAATGATAACTATAATAATAAGATACACATGGAGAAGCCAAATGTCAAGATGTTCGTTTGTAGAATTCAGGAACAGGTAATATAAATAGAAACTTGATTTGTCATTTATTTATTTTCTTAAGCTGTGTGAAACTGTGCAAATATATTAATATTTTATTTTTTGGAATTGTTATAATAATGTTAATTGATTGTTGTGGGGATTGGATACTATTTAAATTTCCTCGTTTCTTGAAAGGACTTTGCATTCTTCCTGATACTAATTAAGTAGACTATTATATGATCTTTTCCTAGGAGGTTAAGGGGATGCTTCTCCATAAGACGGTTAACTTGACAAGTTTTTTTTGTTTCTCCAAAAACCTTAATCATAGTATGTGATGGTAAAAGAGATTATTGAGATTTATAATATACAGTCTTCCAGTTGTATAAATAGACAAAATATGAAATACTAAACCTAATGGGCTAAGCTAATGAGCCTAGTATAATAAAGGCTAACCCTAGTACATTCCAACACTTCACCTCAAGTTGGGAGTGTATATGTTAAACGCTCCAAGCTTGCTACATATATGTTCATCATAAGCACCATGAAGGGAGGAGGTGTCATCTTCCTTGTATGACTCTCGATGTGAAAATTTAAGAATATGAACAAAATGGTGAAGTTTCATATTGTATTAAACCCCTAGACCCAGTTCTTTTGCATCAAGTATAGAAGGAAAACTCCAATGTGGCATTACTAGAAAGATTATCAAATAATAGATTTAATCCTAATGGGCCCAACGTATTGACGCTTAATCTAAAACATTTCAACAAAGTACTTGGCTATTTAATTGTTTGATCAATATAGTAAATAAGACTGAAACAACTACCTTTTGCACCAACTTTACTGGTAATAACCATATTGTTGTTTTATGTGGTTTTGTAGGCACAGAATCAACAACTTGCTAGCACTGATCTCTTATGGTGGCGAGGTCTCGTACGTATATTGGAAGATAAAGGATATCTTAGAGAGGGAGATGAGAAGGTAATATACTGACATACATGTATACATACATTTACTCTAAGTTACATGATTTAGTTGATGTTATTATGATGATGTCTGCTGATAGTCTTTTATGCTCGAACTATTACTTTCTTCTCACTCTTATAGACTGTAGTTGTTGCAACTTTTACTCATTTTTCTAAAAGTACTCTGGTTTGAATTGTATGCTATGTCCAAAGGCCAGATGGGTGTTACATGTCGCTTTTTATGATGTGCGCACTATCTAATTCTGCATGTGATATTTACCTATGTGTTAAATGATATGTGATATGTGATATGTGATATGTGATATGTGATATGTGATATGTGATATGTGATATGTGATATGTGATATGTGATATGTATGATATGTAATATGTGAGTTGTATGTGATATGTAATATGTGATATGTAGTATGATTGTTATGGTTACTGCCTTTGTTAACGAGTCGGGGGTCTCTTCGGAAGCAGTCTCTCTATCTCTTAGGATAGAGGAAAGACTTGCCACCACATACCCCTCCCAGACCCTGCTCTTCAGCGGGATACATTGGGTATGTTTGTTTGTTTGTTTGTTTATTGAGTAAACTTCGAAATAGACTCCCAACCAATAAAGAACCCATGTAGAAGTTGAGTTCAGTTGAGCAGAATGGCAAACCCACCAAAAGAATTGTCGGTTGTCGGCTGCAACCGCAGCTAGATTTTCCCACATGCAACCAACAAACAATTAGAAGAAAACTATAAAAATTGATTACCATTAATCATACAGAAGATGATGAGCAACTAATTAATGATAACTTAAAATAATAGTCAGAAACAGAAGTTCAAAAAGGGTATTTCAATCACCCAAACTAATTCACCCAACAAATCACCAATAAATTACATACATGACGATCAGGGACGTAATCTGCAGTCAAATGAGGAACATCTTCAAAAAGTAGCCATGATTGGAGGTGACAACCCTCATTTGACATAACGATTGACATATCTTCACTTTAGGATTCTAGTGAACTGGTGATGAGTCAAACACCAAAGCGGCCATCGAAGATCGGAATGAGGGCGGAAAGATACCAACTGGGTTGAAGACGGAGATCGGAATGAGGGCGGAAAGATACCAACTGGGTTGAAGACATGCAGAGAATTGAAGACCAAATACCTTCGCTCACCACCACCGCCTCAGCCCTCAAATTAAACATCAAAAGCAAATTAGAGAAGGGGGCAACCGACAGATCTGTCGATCACAACCTGGGTGGTGTGAGCGGCAATCATATCGATTTTCCAACGTGGCAATGGAAACCGACGACTCTCACCCTCAATAGCCACAACCACAGTGATCATCAACGACATACATAACAACGACAACGAAACCGGCTCTAGCTAGCCACCACCGGTAACTACCAAAAAAAGTAAAAAACCCACTCTGTCTCCGACACCCTCTCTCTATAAAGGAGACAAATGGCTGTAAGCATGGTGAGATCATCAGACAGCCACCGCCGTACCCACCACACCGCCATCAATAGCGGTATACCGGTACATAGAAGGAAACCAGAGATCTATGAGACGATGGGGGAAATGATGGTGAATTTCTTCATCTCCTCTTTCTCCTTTTCACTACAAGAAAAATCGCTTTTTGCGACTAACTTTTTTGCGACGATATCTATTTCGTCGCAAAAAAGTCA
>BJCO01394043.1:0-12913 GCA_018326465.1 Flaveria floridana | reverse complement strand
GGATACTTATAAAGCTAGACTTGTAGCAAAAGGTTTCACTCAAACTCAAGGGGTTGATTATGATGAGACCTTCTCGCTGGTTGCAATGCTAATGTCTATTAGGATATTATTTGCCATAGCTGCTCATTATGATTATAAAATTTGGCAAATGGATGTTAAAACCGCTTTTCTAAATGGATATCTTGAGGAAGATGTCTATATGGTTCAGCCTGAAGGTTTTGTTGATCCAAAACATCCTAACAAAGTATGCAAGTTAAAGAAATCAATCTATGGATTGAAACAAGCATCAAGAAGTTGGAATCACCGTTTTGATGAAGAGGTAATCAAATTTGGGCTCATCAAAAGCGCTGATGAAGCATGTGTGTATAAGAAAGCTAGTGGGATCAACATCACTTTCCTAGTATTGTATGTCGATGACATCCTACTATTTAGAAATGACGTTCCAACCTTGGAAGGTGTTAAAACCTGGATTGGAAGCTATTTTTCCATTAAGGATCTTGGTGAAGGTGCCTATATTTTGGGAATAAAGATCTATAGAGATAGATCAAGGCGGCTGATAGGTTTAAATCAAAGTGCATATATTGATAAGATCTTGAAAAGGTTCAGATGGAAAACTCTAGAAAAGGTATAGTACCTATTCAAAGAGGAACGATATTGAGTACGACTCAATATCCAAGCTCAAAGGTTGAGCAAGATAAAATGAAGAGAATTCCGTATGCGTCTGCTATAGGATCCATCATGTATCCACTGATATGCACTAGGTCGGACGTGTCATGCCCTTTGAGCATGACAAGCCGATACCAGCAAAATCCTGGAAATGGTCATTGGATGGTTGTTAAGAACATACTTAAGTACCTAAGGAGGACAAAAGATATGTTCCTAATCTATGGATCTGGTTAGGAGGAACACGTGGTAAAAGGTTACATGGATGTGAGTTTCCGAACTGATCGGGATGATTCACGATCATAATCGGGATAGATTTTCGTCTTGAATGGAGGAGTAGTCTTTTGGAAGAGCTCTAAGCAAGATATGGTGGCATTATCAACTACAGAGTCAGAATACATCGCCGCTTCATTAGCAGCTCAAGAAGCTGCATGGTTAAAGAAATTCATTGCTGATCTAGGGGTGGTCCCTTCCATTCAGGATCCCCTAGAAATTCTTTGTGATAACGAGGGCGTGATTGCTCAAATCAAGGAACCTCGTACATATCAAAAGACTAGGCACATTGAGTGGAGATTCAACTACATAAGGGATGAAGTTTAAAAGGGAAAGATATGTAGTCACAAAGTTCACATGGATCAAAACATTGCGGATCTACTAACGAAGCTCCTCAAAAAGGCAAAGCATGAAGGTCATACTTGTGCCATGGGACTTCGATATTCTAGTGACTGGATTTGATCTTTCATTTTGTATTTGGATATTAGAACCTTTCATTACTTGAATAATTATTTGGTTATAATGTTCCAACTAATGTTCTTATGTTACATGTTTAATCCATGAGTAAATCATTTACTCAAAACGTCCGTAGTCGTTCATACTTGTGGGAACAAGTATGTGGGAAAGAATATTATGAACTTGGATTGGTGGATATTCATACAGATGAGTATAGAGCAAAGGGTTACTGCCAAGGTTCATAGATATTTATGGGATACAAATATTGGACTGACCCGCATCTCAAGTATTACTACATGGAATCTTTTTGATTGATCATAAGTAATTTTGAGTAAAGGCGAATATCGTTTGGTATTCTCTGAGCTGAGATACATATTAGGTCTTAATATTCACCAAGTATTAAACTTTGACTTCGTTCTTCGTTGTTCTGATACATGGCAGTACATAAGGCTAAATTTAGGTATAATACAAGGCGATTGTGAGAGACGTATGAAGTCAAGATGGAATTTGTCCCTCTTATTCATTGAGAGTAAGATGTCAAAGGCCTTCTAAAGTTAAATTAATAGAGAATGATCACTCTGTGTCTCTGGGATTTAACATGCATCTGAGACAAAAGGATAGATGATTTATTCACCTAAAACATTTTTTAGTAAGGTACTTGAAGGGGATGATGTTATTGAATGGCACTTAGTCATACGTATTAAGGGTAGTAAACCGTTATTAGGCGGTATTTACTGCTTGCATCAATCTTCTATAAATCTTGTGCATGTGGGAGATTGTGAGGTCTTATTGCCCAAGACACAAATAAGATTGATGTGGTTAGTACGTTATGATCCAAGTAGGGTCATACCTAATTACAAGCTAAGCAAACACCAATAAATATTTATTTGTTGATATGTTCAAGCAAATACATCTTGACACCAATTTAGAAAGTGGGTTTTCTAAATTATTGCATTTGAAATAGAACAAATTATATGGATAACTTGTTCATGAGAAATTATTTGTATTATTATTTAAGTAGGTTAAATAATAACAAATAAGAGTGTGGTTGAGTTATAAAATTAAAAGAGGCTAATTTTATCGACTTATACAAAATAATGTGTGATAAAAATTTCAAATGGGTGGGAATCCATTTTGAATATTTTGGCCGGCCCCTTGGTGGTTCACCTTGGGATTCTTTGTCTTGATTTATTACAAGACATTAACCCATATTCACACTACCCTCAACCACTTTTCTCTCTCACACATAAGTGCACTCTTCTTCCCCATTCTCTCTTGCAATTTTTGGCCAAAAGAAGGAGAAGAAGAAGGATTTTGGTGTTCAACTTCCTAACAAGTTAAGTGTGTTTGAAAGGCTTGTGGGTATAGCTAGCTTGAGGTCTTCTTCTTTGGAGGCTTCCGTTCAAGAACATGATTTTCTTCATCTGTTATCCGTCTCATATTTTCTTGTTCTTAGAAAGGTAGTATTCTAAGAACACCCTATGGTTGGTTTCATTTGATAGCATTTGTTTTCACATATATGATCCTTGTTCTTGGGTTTGTCCTTTTGAATCTAAAATTGTTTATTATTAGCATCTAAAACATGTTTTATATCTCTAAATATCCACTGTGTTTTTGTTTAAATGGTTAAACAATCTTGGACAAACATGTAACAAACCCATCACATCTTATCTACCGAATCTTTCCGTTCGGCAGAAACCCGCTTTACCCTGGTATCTGCTAAATTGCTTAATTTGGCAGATACCCGGATATCTACTGATATTCGGCAGAAACCTATTTATCTGTTGATTTTTAAATTTCAGCAAATATGCAGTTTTTCCTATTTATCATGAAAAGCATTTCTTTATAAGATTTTCAAATTTAATCTCTTTAAATCATTTAATTATTCAAATTTCATCATCCCAGGCACAAGATATTTAAATCTAGATTCATCAGAAGCTTTTGTAAATTAGTCTGCATATTGTTCATTTGTATAGACTTTGATTAATTTAATGATATTCTTTTTTAGCACAATCTCTGATGACATGATACTTGATGTCAATGTGTTTTGTGTTTGAATGTTGAACATGATTCTTAGTTATAGAGATAACACTGTTGTTGTCAATGTGAATTGGAGTGTTCATGAAAGTCACTCTATAATCTCTAAGTTGAGTTTGGATCTATAGAACTTGTGCACAACAACTTGATGCAGTAATGTATTCTACTTCAGCAATTGATGTAGAGACACAAGTTTGCTTATTACGTTGCCATGAAAACAATCCGTATGGAACACACTTAGAGGCTGATACAACCAAAGAACAACTACAGCTCTCAACATGCACATGTAAAGTACAAGGACGTTACTTTGAAAGATTTGATACAACTTAGTGAATTATGCTAATCATCAAATCTTCCAAATCCAAAAGACCAAATCTTCCAAAGCCAAAGGTGAAGTCTTCCAAACCTTCAAAGACAAAGTCTTCTGAAGGTAAACATTGATTTCTTTCGAAGAAAGAGAAGAAATGCTATTTCTGAATCACCTTTTGACAAAAGCTGAACAACTTTCTACTGCCACTTCTGATTGACTCATCAACTTACATGAGTTGGTAAAAAATCTATACTTGTCAAATTGTAAATTAAGGTCTTTTTTCTTTAACTTTCTACTTTTGTACTTTTATCCTTTTTGTAATAGATAAGGATGTAAGTTTTGGCACGTCATAGTTACATGTCAAAAGGCAATCTATCTTTTGACTATACATTGATCTTGTTGTCTAGATTAGTGTTTCCAACTGCTCTTCAAAGTACGGTCGTCTGTAGGATGTAGGTTAAAGTATCTCAAGTACTTGTATCTTAAGATAAGCTTTGTAACACTTGTAAAAACTTGAGAGCTATATACACCATTTTTGAAAACCTTGTTTTAGTGTTCTTGTTTGTTGTTCTTGTTACTTGTATTCATTATTTCATACTAACGGGTTCCCTATTTGATCTGTTAAGTGCTCTGAGTCTCTCCTCATTGTGAAACTGTTGCATTAACCCCCTTCAACAGTCCTGCACAATCTTCCTTATAGAAATTTATATCCTCCTAAGGTCAACTTTTTATTGATGTTGCATCCTCCATAGTCACTATCTATATATCCATGGAGATTGAAGTCAGCACTCTTAGGGTACCGTATCCTAACTTAGATTCCCCTTTACGAACTTCAAATAACTCTTGGAAGCCATTAGATGTGACACCTTTTGAGCAGCTTGGAATCTTGAGCATAGGCATGTAGCAAACATGATATTTGGTCTGCTAGCTATGAGATACGTGAGAGATCTGTTGTCCCTGGAACTCATGTTCCAAGCACCACTTCAGCTGCTGCTAGTGATGGTATGATTTCAAAAGAAGTGGCTGACTACATAGGGGGAAGATTTGAAGAAAGTGGATATAGATCAGAAGGCCATGACTGCTCTCCAATCTACTCTTCCTAACTCTATCTACCGAGGCTTCAAGTAGTGCAAAACTATAAAGCAGCTCTAAGATGCACTTAAGCTTATGTATGAGGGGTCTAAGGAAGCAAAAGAAAACAAGAAAGACCTCATGAAGGAGCAGTTTGAGAACTTCACCTACAAGACAGGTGAAACCATGACTCAACAATAATTTAGGTATGTTAGGATTGTGCATACTCTAATGGATGTTAGAATAAAACTTGAGAATAAGGACATTGTGAGTAAGTTCATTTTCTCCCTTCCTAGACAATGGACTCACTAAAGTATGACTACTAAGAAAACTAAAAAGGGCTTAACCCTTACTATCATAGAGTTATATGGTATTGTTTGTGGATGCCAAATGGATATGAACATGCAAAATCCATCAGGCAGCTCTTCCAACAATCAGTAGAGTTCAGCCCTTCACATGGTTGAAAGGGATAGTAGATAACCATAACATCATCTTATCTACTACCCTGACTACTCACAAAAGGGTCCTTTCATCACCTTCTCGGAGACACCAAGGGAGAGCTACATCCAAGGATGTTCATTCCAAAAGACAAGCTCTTTTCAAGCCTTTGTGTGCGCTGATGAAAGTTGTGGCAACTTTCATATTACTCTTAAAGACTTGGACTGTATCCATCCAGATGATCTGGGGTACATGGTGATAGTCCAGCAAATGGCTCTTCTCACTCACAGGGCCAAGAAGTTCTACAAGAGTAAAGAAAGAAAGCTTTTCAGCAATGCTTCCAGTGGAAAGTTTGGACTGGATAAAAGCAAGGTGAAATGTTACAACTTTAACCAAATAGGACACCTTGCTAGAAAGTGCAAAGTAGAAAGGACAAATGGTAGCCAAACACAAACCAGACAAAACTACACTAATGGAGCTCCACGGACTAAGAAGCTTATGTAGCAAGCTGTAGTTGATGTTGAAAAAGGAATCTTTGACTGGAGCTTTTAGGTTGAGTATGCATCTCCAAACCAAGCACTCATGATTGATCATGAAGAACCCAAGGTATTGGAACATCTTTGTCCTCCTGAATGTATTGCTAAAGTTAATAGATACAGGTCCTACAACTTGGAAATAAGAGCTTATATTGAGTCCTTAAATATATTGAAAGTTGATTTCAAAAGAGCTAAAAATGATTAGAAATTTAAAATAAAAGATTTAGAGAAAACAATTTCAATACTTAAGCATGAGCACACAAATTATAAGACTCAAATTAAAGATCTCATTAGCAAGTTAACTGAATACCAGGCCAAGCTTGTGATCAGCAAAGCCAGGGCAGGAAAATGTGTTCTTGAAGAAGAGACCTTCAAGAACATTATATTGAGATAGCTCCTTTACATACACTTCTACCTGTAACATCTCCAAGGTGTGAAACTTATCAAGATGAGATGCCTCACATAAACCCCATTCAAGAAGAGGATGAAGATGAAGATTAGATAATGAAGGATGGATATGAGGTGACTGAAGAGGATCATCCTAAGAAGGGTCACTATTCTCCTATGTAGAGGAAAAAACCAAGGATGACCAAGTCTACAAGAAAGAACGTGATTAGGGTAGCCAAAAGAAAATCAAAGAAAGCCCAAGAGATCAAGGCCACCTTTAACTCTAAGCTAAAACAAGTATTCAACTCTGCTGGATTTGAAGTGGTGAAGACTAAGGACTCAACTAAGAATTCTAGCACCAGGACTCCTAGCTCATGTCCAAATCATTATGGTCAAGAGAGGAAGGTTAACCAAATATGAACGACTGCTGCACAGCCTGAACCATCAAGTTCCAAGAGCAAGCCTCTCCCTAATAAGCCCATTGCATCATCTGTGAAGATGATGAAGAAAGTGGAAACATATCAAGCTCAACCTCCTACTCAGAAGAAGACTCTTAAAAGAAAGCAAACTGATTGTATCATGTTTGGTAGTACTTCTTATTTTGCTAAGGATTGTATCTATAATCCTAAAAGCACTATCCATATGACTAAGAAGATAATCTCTAAGAAAAAGAAGAAGAAGATAGCTTCAGAAGGAAAATCATTTCCTTCCAAAAACTCTAAAGTGAAGAAGAAGATAAGTGAAAGGTTGCATTCGGAAGAAAGATTGGTCTCAAAAGAAAGGAATGCTTCTAAATTACTGAAGTCTTTTACAGTGGATGCAAACTCTTCCTAAGGTCCGGTGTCCAAAACTTTCAAAGCTATCAAAACTTCCGAGTAATAAAGGTCAACTCTAGTCTTCCCAAGATGGTGTGGAAGATAAAGGAATACCGTGTGATTAAAAGTTCCTCATAAATAATAGCAAATGACCCTTAAAGCTTGCATATAGGATCAATTACTATTTTATTGTCTTCAGTTCACTTTGACAAGCCTAAAACCAACAAGGCTTGGGTTTCCAAATGTAACTAACCTTCTGCGGGGCCGTTGAAGGGTATGCACTTACAACATAACAACACAAAAAGGAAAGTGTGCAACAACACTTAACAATTCAAATAGGGAACTGGGAATATCAGTTTTGAGAACTAAGAAACACAAGTGTATATGAGACACAACAAGAACAACACAAGTAATTGGTTTTCAAGGTTGATGTATATTGCCCTCTAGTTCCTTACAAATGTTTTCCAAAGTTCTACTAATAAGATACAAGGACCAGAAATACTTATACTACAACCTACAGCCGACCATACTTTGAAGGCCAGCTGGATACATGATCTAGACTACAAAATCAATGTAGAGTCAAAAGGTAGATTGCCTTTTGACTAATGACTATGACATGCCATAGCTCACATCCTAATATATTACAAAAATGATAAAGTACATAAAGTGGAAAGTTACAGACTTAAGAACTCAATGTATAGTTACCAAAAGAATGGACCTTTTCACCAACTCATGTAAAGTTGGTGTCTTATCAAAATTGCAGCAGAAAGCGGTCCAGATTTAGGTAAAAGGTACATCATATAAACCATGTGATCAAAAAGACTTCGGAAGAAATCTGTCTTCAATAGTTGGCTTCGGAAGACTTTGTCTTTGAAGCTTCGGAAGACTTCATTTTTGTCATTGGAAGATGTTAGTCTTAGCTTTGGAAGATTTCACACTTAGAGTAATCTTCTAAGACAATGTGAAACTTCCGAAGCATTCCACTTTAGTACACTTGTGTATGCATGCAGGAGAGACTTTGGGTGTTTGGATTGCATCAGCCTTACAAATAAACCTTACAAACTCCCCTAGGCTGATGCTACCAAAACACTTGAAGACTTCAGATGTTAACAGTCCTCATTATGATGACCATTCCTTTCTTCATAAGACGATCAGGATCACTCAGACTCTTATAGTGTTTTCTTATGTCAAAGAGATCATGCAGAGACAGATTGAACATATCCTGCCATGTGTAGATATATTTAACACCTTGATCTCTGATGACATGCCATCTTTCTGGATTTGTAGTGTATGTCCAAGATAAGATAGGTCTTCCTTATGCTAAAGGAGCTGCTTGAATTGGAGTTGGTGGAGCATCCTGTTGTTGCACATCCTCAGGATGTTCTGACTCATCTTGAGTTCTTGAGTTAGATGTTTCTTTCATCTTTTTCTTTGACTTTGGTTTGGAAACCATCCTTTTTCTCCTCTTTGAACTTTTTAACTGAAAAGACTGGCCTGTATCACCTGATTGATCTTCTTTGTCTTGTTTAGTTGGGTCTTCCTCTCTCACAGATTTAGATTGAGAGGGGACAGATCCCTGCCGTGGATCAGAAGTGGAAGCTTGTTGAGGTTCAGCAGGAAGTTCATGTTGTGTTGTCTTAAATGTTTCAACCTTAATATCCACTTCCTGAGGGACCTAACTTGGTGGGGAGTGTAAGTCAGCAAGTTCGCCTCTTTGAATCTTTTGCTTGATTACCCTGATGTGCTCATCCATGGTGGAGAGAGACATAGGACCAAGTCTCCTTACGGAGAATCCGTACAACTTCAAGAAGCTCATCATCTTCTTCTATCAGCAGACTTCTTCATGTTTTTATGGATGATGGCTCTTGACTTTACAGCTTCTTCCCTTAACTTTCTTTTGGTGATCTTTCTTTCTTTGACTATATCAAGTTCAAGTTGTTTGAGGTACTCAAACTCAATGTAGTCAAAGGGTAAGGGAAGAAGTGTATTAGCCTGATAGAGGCTTGTGGCACTTAGGTAGTTTATAATGTTGAGTCTATCCTTTTCCTTGTCTACCTGAGGTTCTTGTGGAACCATATCCTCTTGTTCATGAGTTTCTTGAACTGGGGAGAGAGTAGGCAGATGCTTGTAGAGTCTTTTCTGTCTTCTTTCTTCATTGATTTTAAGAAGTAATTCTGCATCCTCTTCCTCTTATCTCTCTTTTGGTAGTTCCATGTCAGCTAGTTCATTTAACTCATCTAAGGGTAGGGAAATGATATTATCAATGTCATAGTTCCTGGTCTGCAAGTAGTTGATCCTGACTGCCCTTAACTCATCATCCTGAGTATTTGGTCAGGGGGCAGTCCTGATAGCACTTTTCATGAGTCTTGCAAACCCATTAGAGGAACTTTCTCCCCTTAGCTTCCTTTTACTCTCTCTCTCCTCCTCTTCAATCTCCTCCGAAGTCAATTTTCTTTTCCCTTTGTCACTCACAGACCTTTGTGACTCAGGGTGGAGAGAGCTTTGGCCTTCATTGCTTGGTATAGCTTCCAAGCTCTGTCCAGAGAGAGGTTGAGATGCACCTTCACCAGCAGGTGTCTCATCAAGGGAGTGAACCTCTGTAGCAATTGATGGTGAGATAGGGCTCTTAGGTTCTACCACTGGGCTTTCAGTCAAGGTTTCCCCTTTGAAACTAATCTTAGGGTCTGCCTCAATATCCAGTTGACCGATGATATTGCCTGATTGCCTTAGTCTTCTTGTAAGGCTGAACTCTGCAGTGTTCCCGTCTTGAACTCCTTGAAGAATTAGAGTTCTTCTATCACCATCATACCTCCACCAAAAAATGTGATTTGAAGTTGGTGGGAATGATATAGCTCTTGGAATGCCTTTCTCAAAGAGACTCCTAATGACAGAGTCTATACTGTCCACATCAATAAGATCTTAGGAAAGTTGCTGAGTATGCACAATTGCAAGTGAGGATGGTGAGTCCTTAATGTCCATACTCCCTAAAGAACTCCCAGGTTCTATGACTGTAATGACTTTCTCCCCCTTTTTAGTAGCATCACCCTCTTGCATAGGTGAGCCAGGAGTTAGGTCAATCACATTCACAGGTTCTTGTGTTCCTGGTTGAGCTCCCCTTAATGGTCTCCCAGCTAGTTTTTCTTTAAGATAACATATCTCAAGTTGCTGATCATTGACCCTGTGTTGCAAGGTAGTCACTTGAGATTCGAGATGACTAACCTTGGAAACTAGATAAGTGCATGTTTGTGATAGTTTTGGCACCTTTAGTCTCAGATTCCCCTCATCTTCATCAGAAGAATCATTAGGGGATGAGAGAATTGGACCAAGGTCTTCTTCCTCACCACCAGCATGGTGTTCTTGGCTGGTGGATTTCTTCTGCTCGGTGATAGCTTGAATTGAAGTGTCAATGAGCTGAGTTCCCATGGTTGAGGTCTGAATGATGTAATCACTTACTGAAGTGAGAGCCTCTTCCATATGGATATCCTGAACTGGTTCAAAAGTATCCACCTCAGTGATAGGCGACTAATGTGGGCTAGACCTAGGTGACTTAGGAGCACTCATCTCTCTTTGAGGAGTTGAGTAGTAGGGAGACTCTTGGTACTCACTGACACCTAAGTCTTCATTAGTATGGAAGTCAAGTTTAGGAATAGGTTGGTTTAGGTCTAAAGGCTGGGGATGGTAGCTGTCTCCTGAAGGTTGTTCACTTAAGTGTTGAGACTTAGACTGAAGGATTAAGGCATTTGGGCTTGTGATCTCATCAGGCTGTGCATGAGGAACCTCAGCACTGATCTTAGAAGTAATGGGAGTGGTTTGCTCAGGAGAAGTGAGAGCTCTAGTTTCCACTTCCTCCTGTATAGGTAAGTATATGGGGGCCTACACAGACTCAATAGCCTGAGCAAGGGTTCGTTTGTGTTTTCTTTGGTAGGTGAGGGTGATTTGTGTTTGTTATGGTGGTTGAGATGTTGAAGGTGTGGGTTCAACACTAGCCTGTGTTGCTAGGTTGTCACCTTGAGCAATGTGCTCTAACATTTTTGGGACAATGGCTGTTTCTACCCCTGAGAAGCCAACAGTTGGTTTTCTTAAAATTTTAAAGATGTCGGGCTTGATCTGTCCCAATGTAAGAATATTAGTTGTTTCCCTCGACTGTGAACCCAGTTCACAGTTAAGAATGTATTGAACATATCTAGGAAACATGTAATACTCTAAGGAGTCCAAGTTTGCAATCAGATTAGTATAAACAAATTGAGAGTACCTGAACTTGACTCCCTGAACCATTCGCACTATGAAGGAGAGATCTTTAAGAATCTGGTCCCACCCTCCATGCTTGTTGGACAAGCTATGGACAACCACATGATGTAGGTACTTCCACTGAGGTGAGACCTTCCCTTTCCTAAAGGTCTTTACAGAGAAATCTTCCTCATAGCCCATCTGCTCAAAAGAATGATTAACAGCTTCTTTTGGGAAGAACACCTCACCTTCTTCGTCACCCATCTGAAGATGATTGTTGATAATGGCTAGAGTGATAAAGACTATTCTCCCCTGCACTGTGGCAGACAGTGCCTTCTCCCCATCCATAATGACCTCTTGGAAGGTCTTCCAAAATTCAAGCAAATGATCCTCATACAGAGTAGGATCAATGGTAAGGGAGGTGAAGTAGTTCGACAGAGCCAAGAATTAGCACACCTCTGAGAAATGTGGATCTTTCTCAGAGCTTAACAGATTAACCTGATTGTGTTGCCTATGTAACTGCATGGAAAAATCTGGGTCAGTTCATCTGTTAAGGTTGGCCATTGTGAGAAAGCTTAAAGGTGAAGGAAGGATGAACGAGGGCGGTTTCAGAGAGAAATTTGGAATTTAAGTTTGGAGAAAAGATGAAGATGATAGAAAGAGGAGGAACCGACTCGGTTAATGTGTGAAAAGGATTTGAGACACAGTTAATGAAAGAAGATAAACTTTGAAATCCGGATGGTGGTCCCACCTCTGAAAAAGTAGTTTGCTTTTTGCTTAAAAAGTGGTTTTCTTGGAAATCGAAAAGCTTCCAAAGGTAAATTGTCTTCAGAAGTTTTAATGAAAAAGCTTCCGAAGCCAAAATGACTTCGGAAGAATTTTTGAAGAGTTTTCACAAATTTGCTTCAGAAGAGAATTTAAACTCGGATGCTTTGTTCAACAGAACAAAGCTTCCGAGAGGTAATTTCCTTCAGAAGAAAATGGTCCTTGAAAACATATAAGTGCCTAAGAGAGTTTTAAGCTTCGGAAGAGATTTCAGAAATTTCTTCCGAAGGCACAATTTACTTAGACAGTTATTTGTCTTGAATGTATATTTTCTTCCGAACATAAAATCATATCTTCCGAAGGATCAATATTTGTCAAAAATCTAAGAGAAATTATTCAAAAAGTTTTTATCCATAGAAAACATGAGCTTATGATGGTGATAAACTAGACAACTTAGGATACACTGATTCTAAGAAATAAAATGAATTAGTTTTAAGAAAAATCTACTCAAAGTTAATCATCCCAATAGCTGATATAAGATACTTAAATCTTTGTTCATCAAAGACTTTTGTAAACAGATCAGCATATTGTTCATTTGTGTTAACTTTAACTAGTTTAATTATTCCCTTTTTAAATTTATCTCTAATTAAACGATACCTGATATTTATGTGTTTTGTCCTTCAGTGCTGCACAGGATTCTCTGTGATGGAGACAACACTGTTGTTGTCTATGTGAATGGGAGTCTCCTTGAAGTTTAAACCATAGTCAAGCATCTGAGTCTGAATCCAAATCACTTGAGCACAGCAGCTTGCAGCAGCAATTTACTCAACTTCAGCAGTTGAGGTAGAGACACATGATTGTTTCTTGCATTGCCATGAGACAACCCTTCCACCAAGGAACTGACATCCCCCAGATGTAGACTTTGTAGTCATATT
>BJCO01393878.1:0-11084 GCA_018326465.1 Flaveria floridana | reverse complement strand
TTCCGTAGAGGGTCTGTAATGTTCTATGATGACTTGTGCTTGCTGTGCATGTGCTTGTGTGTATGAATGAATGATGCATGATGTATGTTATGTATGATTATGTGTGACAATGTTGTGCTTATGTATGATATGTTTCCTTATGTTCCTTATTATGTATTATTCCGTGACCCACGTATTATGAGTATGAAATGAACGTGAAGTATTATGTAACGTAAAGTGGAAGTTAATGTTACTGATATGTGAAAAATAAAGAAAGAATGAATGCATGCATTAATGAAGGAACAAATGTAAGAAAAGTCTTGCAAGCAATATATGGAGGTTCACACCCTATGAAGGATGTTAGCTCAACTGTGCGTGGGTTAGCTACCCAGAAGGATACACACTGGGGTCTAATCCTTGTGATGGACCATACGTATGGGATCTTGCCGCTTACCCCGGTAATGTGGTCAGGCCACCGGGCACAATGTATAGGAGTCTAGTTATAGACTTCGGCCCAGTACCCGCTTTATGCATGACGGCGGGGTATAGCACATGGCATTGGTCCGAATGAAGTTACCCTGATACTATGGTCAGGCCACCGGGCATAATGTATGGGAGTCTAATTATAGACTTTGGACCAGTACCCGTTTTATGCATGACGGTAGGGTATAGCCCATGGCATTGGCCCGGAATGTGAGGAAGATAAAGGTGAATGTACGTAAAATATGGAAAGGAAGATAACGAATGATAACGATGACGTACGATGATGAATGATCAAAAGTTAATGAACGATGATGAAGATAATAATACTATTATCTATTTGTACGTATGAGGTATAAGAACATATGAAAGTAAAGAACAGTTTTAAATGATAAGCGAAGTATTTTATTTATAAAAGTAGAACTGACTCAGCAACACTGACTTTTATGTATTTTTTCAGTTGGCAGGTGATTGTTGCTGAGGATGGCACGTGACAGCTACTTGATATTTTTTGGATGGCATCCATTTGTATAACAATGATGTTTTTGTGATGTAATGCAAATTATGATATTTTGTAATAGTTAATTACATTGTATTATTTTGCAAAAGCGTTCATTAATATATGAAATGGTTTTAATTAATTTCCTCTGCGATGTTTTAAATAAATGTGTGGTTTATGTGTGATGAATGACCAACTGTGAGGTGCCCAGGAACGAGGCCTTACAGTTGATCACATCTATCAACTTGTAATCCAGAAAATTTCTTTCTTTCTTAAGCATTTTAACCTGAGAACTCTACTCGGGTGGAGAAGATTTAATAAGCTGTTGAACTTGTTCATAGTTGGTGGCTTGATCAGATTATTTACAATAGATATAAATCGATAAATGAAATCTGAAAACTTTTCTTTTTCATACCTATAAAACAGTCAAACCGACTTTGTGCCATTGTGGCATTGTCTGATTCGAGATCATCAGAAAATGACATTTTAATGTATAATATTAAATTCACTATAACACCCAAAATAAAAAATATTTTTCCCAAAATTGTTGAATAATATTCTCCTCCTGAAAAAATATACTTTTAATGTAAACTAAATGGTTTCTAAGCAACTGGGGTCAAGCTGCCAGGTCAGTTTTTTTTTAATAACAAAAATCATTGAAAAATTTTCTTCTGGAAACAATAAGTTTTTGTCAAAATATGATCCAATTATAGAAATTGAGGCCCAATATTTTTATTAAAAAAATTTAACTCCCGGCCTACTTTGAAGACAACACTTTCAGCCCAATAATCAAACTTGGCCCTGCTATAGGATTCGGCCCACAGCAAGACAAAAGTGCTAGCCCAATTACAAATGAAACCCTAACACTTTGAAGACAACACTTCTCAAGTTCCAAACAACAACCAAATGCAGCGGAAACCAAATGGTATATTACATAATATCTTATAAGGTTTACACTAGTATTATTTGCTTGATTCCAATACATGAAGTACCCCAATCCACAATCTAAAAGTATCATTATTAGGCTCATGATCAAACATTACTTGAGTCTTCTGTATCTAAGGCTTCTAGGCTCAACTTTGCCTTCTACAACTTCCCTCAACTCTTGCTTCAGCTTCAGATCTCTTCTATAGATCATCTAATTCTCTAGTTGTACCTGAAAGACGTGCTCAAGAGATTTTTTGTCAACATAAAGTTGGTGAGTTCAAGTGCTTTAAGTTTAAAAACTAAAGGCTCTTTAGAATCCATTACTTCACTTTAAAAAGATAAGTATCACTATTGTGGGGTCACAATCAACCCTACACTCAGTCCCGGCTAGCCTCTTCTAAAGTTATGTTATACCGGTTAATCCCGAAGGGAGAACTGAGCCTAAAAAATAGTGTACCATACCTGCCGGATGGTTCACCATAGTATCTTATCAAAACCTATCACATGTCACAAATCACCCCGTAGGATCTCAATGGGGTACCCTTCCAACACGGAAGGCATTGTATCTGGGGGATTCCCCAGGTAGATCTACCCATATAAAACAAGCGGTTCACAAAAGAATCAATGATTGTGCTTTAAGTATCAGCAGGTATCAATAATATCCACAACATAAGCATCATAAAATAGCACGGTTATAGTTTCAGTTCAAACAGAGCATGCTTCATCCCTAAAATAGTAGTAAACAGGGGACACTAGAACTCACCTGGTATCCTTATATAGATTCTGAGCTCAGTATAGAGTGAAGGGCTCCAACAATGCAAATCCTAATTTGTACATATAAGATTTATGTTTAGCATTAGCACGATGTTATCACATGCATGTGGTTGAGCTCTTTACTTAACTTAACGTTGGTGATGAGTATCATTGTAGTATCTTAGCTTTTTGTACAAGTATTGGTTGTCATGTACCAATTTGTGCATATTAGACTAATCCATGTTCTTATCCGAATAATGATTCTTAGTACAATGATTGTAGCAATAATCGGTTGATATTGGAGATTCCAATCTTTGTAGATGATTATCATTGATGAAATTATCAATCTATAATATAATGTTCGGAATAATGTATTAGATGTTTCAATAATATTTATATTGCTTACGCTTTTATCCTAGCATTAATTTGATTGTTGCTAGAATAATACAATTATCGATAATTGTTGTCGTTATATTGACCGAGGGATGATACTAATAATATTTATGCCATTTGGTTCATACCAGTCATAATAAGATGATCGACTATTAGTAATAATAAGATGATGGATCATTATAGTATCTATATGTCTTTTGTCTTAAATAAATACGTGTAGATGTCGGTTTACCTAAGTATCTATTGTGTGTATATGCACAATCGTATTTGTATGTATTTTACATCTCGAAGTCTTGTAAGGATTTTATGTGACATGAGATCAAACCTGAGTTGTATCATCATTAACATGTTCTAATCATTCTTATATCGTAATGATACATATATTTTTATATAGGTCGGTTTCTGATAACTATCCTTGCTATTTGAGTCTCGTGTCTGAACTAACCAATTTAAATCAGATAATTATATCAAGTTGTGTTCATCTTCATTTTATAATTTATGTATTTTATAATTAGAGCTCAAGTAACACGCATGTAAATTATAATTAGATTTCAAATGTGTAGCGCGTGCGATTATACCTTTCACTTAGTTCACGTTCACTAACCCACTCGAATTGCTCTTGATCTCATCATGTTCTTATTGTTGAAGACTCGTTGGCCTCAGTTGATCATGCTTGACCGACACCCGACATGCTACCTTATCATTCTAACACAACAACTACCATTATCAACTACAACAACCATCGTCAACACCACTGATCATCACCACTATACCATCACCTAAACACCATCGCAACCACGATTTTCGCAACCAACCTAACGAAGTTTTAGGCCATCATCATAGCAGCCAAACTCACCACCAAAGTCGATAACCCACAACTAACAACCACAATCGCATACCCCCACAGTCATCCTAACCATCCTCGTGCACCACCATCACATCCGACATCATTACTGCTGCCTTCGATTTACATTCTTACTTCAACATCTGACAACCACCACCATAACCACCAACTTACATCACCACCGCTGCCACCTAATCACCACCTACAACCACGATCGACTACCACCATACCGTACCATCACCACGATCTTCCACCACAACTACAACCCTTAACATAACCATGACCAACAATCACCACGATCATAACCTAAACTATACCAACGATAGCCACAATCATAGCCAACAACCCTCAACCGCCAACATCACCTCACTCAGCAACCATCGCAGCAGCCTACACCACCACAACCACCTTTCTTCCAACCGATAACCACCACACTCACAACCACTTTGACATCCCTCGTAACCACCATCACCATCACAGTCGTACCATGGCTGCCGACACTGACCACCAACAACCGCCACAGCCACAATCATCAACCACAACTAACAACACCAAGATCGTAGCCACACCCAGGGTCGACCTCCACAACCTCGACACCCACAGCCGTGACCGACAGCAACCACAGCCACAAGTCCCACAACCGACAGATACCATCACAACCACTATCGACAACTAGGAACAATACCATCCCCTTCACGACCACTTTCATCACCGCCAGCTCTAACCTCTACCATCATAGCCATCGCCTTCACCATCACCATCCACCATCGACAACCAGCACCAACACCATCGCACAACCTACCACCATCTCTACTGTACCCCTATCACTACCCTAAACCGAGACTACTATCACCATCGCCCAACAACCCCAAAGGGAACCACCACTACCACAGTCGCCATCAACACGTCATCGGCGACCATCACCCTCGCAACCAACAACAGTCACCACCACCGCCATTATTCACCGTACCACCCTCACAACTATAATCATCGCCGGAACCCACCTGCAGTCATCATCACCGCCTCTATTCACGTCACTATTTCTGCGTTTTGAGTGAAATCATCACCTCCATCAAGCTCAAGGGGTCGAGGGGAGTCGAAAGAGGTGTGTCACACGCCGGCACTCAGCCTCGATGTCAGCGGCCGGTCGTCGGAGGTCGCAGGGGAGGGGGGCTATAGCTTCTCTCTCTCTCTCTTTCTTTCTTCCAAATTATTGAAAACTCTAAAATGTAGAAAGAGGGGTTTATTTATGGGTTTTAGTGATGGGTTCACTAATAGGTCGGTTCGTGTCACGTTCGGATCAGTTTCACGTATTGTTATAAATTTTATCTCACGATAGTTTTAGTTATACTACATGTTAAAAAACATTCCAAGATTATTTACTTGATTATATTTAAATCTTTCTTGATAATTAAACGAGTTCCAACATGTAAATATCGCGTATTCAACACGTTTAACTGTTTTAAGTGTTTTCTCGTATGAGGGTTATTATTATTCTTTTAGTATTAAAAGTATTTGTAATTAATTATTTAATAATATTTTGTATGTTAATTCACACATCAGAAGCGTTAAAACTTTATCAGTCAACTACTCGTTTGTAAGTTTATAATAATCATGTTATAACTTGTTACGTTCATCTGGTTATTGTTCAAGCTTAGAATTACTGAATCGATCTTCAAAGGGCCATAAATGGCCCTTGTTTATAAGTTTGGGCCTATATTGGACTTTTATTGGGCCTTTATTGGGCCTTATAACACTTTAAGGTTTCTAATTGGGCTGAATTTCTGGGGTGTTACAGGCGATGGCACCGGTGGCGAGTGCCGGTAAGTGACACACGTCGCCGGACTCCCCTCGGATCCCTAAACCCGATGGCGGTGTTAGTTGTGGATGTGCACATTCATAAACATGCAAACAGTTTCTTCCTCTGCCTTTCTTTTCTCATATTTGATTTTGGGGAGGTGGTCGACGGAGGCGTGGTTGTGGTGATGTGGGGTTCGGCGGTTTGTGATTTGGGTGATTTGGGTTTGTAAATAGGGTTTGTCTTGCTGATGGGTTGTTTTGAGAAGGAAGATGAATAGTGAAGATGGGGATGGTACAATCAAAGGGTGGGGGTTCAGTCGAGGTAGGTCAATCGAGGGAAGGGTTGGTCGTAGGATGGGTGAGTGGTTGCGGGTGGTGGTGGTGGTGAGCGGAGGTGCTCTTGATGGTGGTGGGGTGATGGTTTGTGGTTTCCAACGGAGGATGGTTGTAGTATAACGGAAGATAATGGTGAGTGTTGGAGATTATGTTTGTTGGTTACGGGTTTGAAAGTGGTGATGGTGGTTGTTATTCAATGCTTGTATGGCTTTAGATGCGTTGGCTGTGTTTGTTCATGATCTTCAAAGTACAGAAGTTTTAGGCAAAATGGAGGACCAAAAATGTTAGTTGACATCCTAACCAACAAAACTCAAAATGTGAAAATATGAACAGCGGTGTTGAAGATGTTTCAGATCTGTCTTCAAAATTTGTTCTTTTTTTAATGTTATATATTTGCTAGAACTTGTTGTTCGTTTTATGTTTGTTAAACCAAGATGTAGTTTCGCTGGTTTTGAAGTTAGTTTCGCCGGAAAAATTGTAGTTTCACCCGAAACTGATGATTTCGTCAGATATCACCTTAGATTCACTGGAGAAATTTTAAACATTCATTCAGATTGTGCTAAGTTAGCTCGGTAGTTTCTCTTGTTGAATGTTTGAAGATCTGAAGAACACCAAGAACACATGCAACTGTATGTGAGAGAAACACTTTAGATCTATCCTTTTACTTGTAAAAACTTGTATATTTGATGATTTAGTTTCTAGATCTGATGAATCTGATGATGATTTGGAAGATTAAAGTCTCAGATCTATTTTCTCTCTCTAAAACTTCATTTTCTCTCTCTAAACTTATTCTTCAATCTTTAAGAACAACAACTAATCTTCAACCAAAATGATTCAATTGGATTCCCCTTAGGCTCTGATACCAAATTGTAGATCCCAAGAGCACTTGAATCAATCAAATAACAATGAAGATTTGGATCAAAATGATACAATATTAAGAACTTGGATGAACACTCAACAAAATTAATAAAAACCCCCCATTTGATCCATATTGATTTGCATAAGATGTTGTTTACATGGAACTCCTCAAATATAGCTCATTCAAGCTCACCAAAAAACCTAATTACAACTTAACTATTTATAGTGATTATAATATTCACTAATGACACATTAAGCACCTAGACTTGAACTAATTAGGGAAAATACAAATAAAACATATAAATGACTAAAACAAGATTAAATATATTTTTTTACATAAAATATATTTATTAACAATAAAACTCCTAGTCAAATATATTTTCAACGGCTCGTCTCGGTTCTTCGTCTCAAACGCGTCTGTTTGACTTTTCCGATGACTTTGATCATGATGTTGACTTTTGTTGACTTTGACTACGTTGATAATATAGACTATCCTTCTCAGACCCAATTCCCTGAGGAGCAAACTACTCCCATTTGATCAATGATCAGTGCTAAGGTTCCTCATGCTCAGCCTGATAACCACAACAGGCTTAAGCCTTCACTCAGAGTCTCAAAACTCTAGTGAACAACCTTCAGGGTAATGTTAACATCTTAGCCTTTAGATCTTAACCAATCCATTCCCAACCTAGAATTCTATGATCATGAAGACATGGGATTCAGTGAGTACAATGAGTCTCTTTTTTCCACCCCCTGATCAAGAAGAGATGAGTACTCCTGCATCACCTATGTCTAGCCCACATCATCCACCTACTACTGAGGTGGATCTCCCTGAACAAGTTCAGGAGGTCCATATAGAAGAGGCTCTTACTTTTGTAAGTGAAAACATCATTAAGATCTTAACCATGGCAACCCGGCCCCTTAACACTTCACCTGAAGCTGTCATGGTGTAGGGGAAATCCAGCAGCCAAGAACAAAGTGCTAGTGATGAGGAAAAAAACCTTGGTCCTATTCTCTCATTCCCATGTGATTCTTCTAATAAAGATGAGGGGAATATGGAACTAAAGGTGCAAAACTGACTGAAACATGAACCTATTTAGTTACCAAGGTTAGTCACCTCGAATCTCAATTGACTACCTTGGAAAGGATGATCAGCAACTTAAGATTTCTAATCTCAAGTAAAAACTAGCTAGGATACCTCTTAGAAGAACTCAACCAGATCCACAAGGACATGTGGATGTGGTAGACCTAACCTCCAGCTCACCAATGCAAGAGGGTGATGCTACCAAAAATAGGGAGAAAGTCTTAGCAATCACAAAACCTGGGAGTTCTTCTCAAGGTATGGACAATAAGGATTCCCCACCCTCACTTGCAATTGTCCACACTCAGTAACCTCCTTAAGTCCACATTGATGTGGACTCACTCATACAAAGTTTGTTTGAGGAGGGAATTCCAAGGGCTATGTCTACCGTACCCTATGATGCTGAGAATGAAATACTAGGGTGGAGGCATGATACTGATAGGAGAGCCCTGATACTGCATAGACTTTAGGGGCAGCTAGAGGTGTTCAATTTTTAGAACCTGATGTACTATGACAATTATCATCTAGTCCACATATCACTTGCCAACTCAAGTCAAAATAGGCAAGTTGAAAGACTGGCTGAGAGGATTCAAGATAGGATTGTTAAAGAGTTCAGACAAAGAAGAAGACAAAGGGTACAGGCAATGTCATAGGTTACTGGATGTTGATGTGGACCCTAAGATTAGCTTTAAAGGGGAAACCTTGACTGAAGACCCAGTGATAGACCCTGTGAATCTTGTCATAGGAACTACTTTAATATCCTCTACCCTTACTGAAGCACCAGCTAGTGAAGGTGCTTCACAACCTCTCTCTGGCCAGAGCTTGACTGCTGAACCAAGCAATGAAGGCCAAAGCTCTCTCCACCATGAGTCACCAAGGCCTGTGAGTGACAAAGGAAAAAGGAAACTGACTCCTAAGGAGACTAAGGAAGAGGAGTAGAGAGAGGAAGAGAAATCCAAAGGGAGAGAGTTCAAGTGGGTTCCAGGCTTCATGGAAGCTACAATCAAGGCTAACCCAAGGCCAAATACTCAAGATGATGATTAAGGGTAGACAGATTAAACTACATAGGGACTAAGAGGAACTCATCCCACTTACCTTAGAAGACCTTAATGAGCTAGCTGACATAGAGTTTTCAAAGGAGAGGAAGGAGGCAGAGGATGCAGAATTTCTCCTGGATAATAAAAAAGAATGGAGGTAAAAAAACTCTACAAGAATGCTCCTACCCTTTCCCCAGTTGAAGAAAGCCCTGAGACAGAGGCTATGGCAACTGAATAAACTCAGGTAGACAAGGAAGTAGATAGACAAAACATGATTAGCTACCTAAGTGCCACAAGCCTCTATCAGGCATCTGCACTTCTTCCCTTATCATATGAGTACATAGAATTTGAGTATCTTAAGCAGCTTGAGCAATAAGGGAGGGCCTTGGCGCAGCGGTTGAAGCTGTTCCTAAGAGACCAAAGGTCTCAGGTTCGATCCGTGGAAACGGCCTCCCCACAAAATGTGGGTGAAAGACCGCGTACATCTCCCCTTAAATGGGACGGACCCTCCCTGGACCCTGCGAACGCGGGAGCTGGAGCTCTTTGCAGCACCAGGTACGCCCTAAGCAGCTTGAGCAACAAGTAATAAAAGAACAAAAAGCTGCTAAGAGAAAGATGAGGGAAGAAGCTGCAAAGTCAAGAGCCATCATCCATAAGAGCTAAAAGAAGTCTAATGATAGGCAGAGGATCATGAGCTTCTTAAAGCTTTATGAGTTCTCTGGAAGGAGTTTTGGTCTAATGTCTCTATCCACTATGGATGAGCACATTAGAGTGATCAAGAAGAATATTAAAAGGGGTGCTTGTTGACTTATATTCTCCATCAAGTCAAGCTCCTCTTGAAGTTAAAGTCAAGGTTGAACCCCAAGAGACAACACAGCCTGGACCTAGAGTTGAACCATAGATAACTTCATCTTTTGATCCATAGTAAGGTCTTAATCCCTCTCCTTTTAAACCTATGAGGGAAGAGGACCCAATCGAGAATAACACACAAGAAGAACCTGGTGCTGAAAGCCAGTCTTCTCAGATAAAGTCATCAAAGGGAAGGAAAAAGATGGCCATGAAGAGGGACACTAAGAAGAAGAAGAAGTTCAAGGCATCCACCTCCACACCTCAGTATGAGTCAGAGCATCCTGAGGTAGCTCAAGAAAAGTCTGCTCAACCAACTCCAACACAAGTAGACCCTCTTGCAACTAGAAAACCCATCTTGTCCTAGACTTTTGCTACAAATCCATACAGATAGTATGTCATCATAGATGAAGGAGGTCAAGATATCTATTTCTGGCAAGACATGCTTGATCATCCTTGGCATGATCTCTATGACATGGGAAGGTACTATGAGAGTCTGAAGGATCCTAACCAATTGATAAAGAAATCAATGGTCTTGATCTTGATGAGGACTATCAATATCTGAGCATCCTTATCTGTTTTGGTAGAATCAGGCTAGGGGGAGTTTGTAAGGTTATACTTGAAAGGCTAATACAACCAAAGCAACCAAAGAGCTTCCTGCATGCATGCATTATGTGTATAGTAGAAGTTACTTTGGATGTTTTACATACTTCAAATAAAATTATTCTAAGTGTAAATTCTTCCGAAGCCAAAGACCAAATCTTCCGATGCCAAAGATGAAGTCTTCTGAAGCTTTAAGGACAAAGTCTTCCGAAGCCAAGAGACTAAAGACTGATTTCTTCCAAAGACAGAGAAGACATGGTTTCTCTGATAAACTTTTGCATAAAGCTGACCAACTTTCCGCTGCCACTCTGAATACTCACCAACTTATACAAGTTGGTGAAAAGGTCCATGCTTTTGTAAACTATAGATTATTGTTTGGAGTCTGTAACTTTCTACTTTGTATCTTTTATCCTTTTGGTAATATATTATGATGTGAGCTATGGCATGTCATAGTCACAAGTCAAAAGGCAATCTGCCTTTTGACTGTACATTGATCTTGTTATCTAGATTAGTGTTTCTAGCTGCCTTTCAAAGTATAGCTGGTTGTAGGCTGTATGTTGGAGCATATATTGTCATATATAGTGTGTCCGTCGCTTGACGAATAGTCTATGCTTAATGTATTACACCTGATATGTTGTAAACACATGAAAC